>KZ651492.1:370429-393343 GCA_001010745.2 Gerris buenoi
GATGTGAATTTGCGAATTTATCATTGAATTTATTTTTTAATTGTACAAGAACGGTAATTAGAAGAGGTAGTTTGACTTAGGAAATGTTAAGTTAAACATATCCAAACAAAACATATCGTTATGTATGTACGTAATGATATTCTGAATAACAAAACTTAATTTGAAGAAAGAACTCGTTCGAAATATGGAATAATAACCGCCACTAACAAGGTTTAAAGATGTCCAAATATAAGGGATGAAATATTATCTTTTATTTAACCATTTATTTACCTCTAAAGATACCAAAATTTAATAAATTACATATGGAATAAGATTCCTGGGAATCTTATGAATTAACCATCCTAAGTCTTCGAAGTTAGACTTAGAACAATAAAATTATGATATTTATTTAAAGGCGTCGTTGTTTTTGTTGGTATCGTTTGATAGATTGTACCGTTCTGATGGTTTGTCAGTCTAGATATTTTACATTGATTTGCTTTTGAATTCCGATCGATAAGAATTATAGGCGATTTCAGGGAGTATCTGCCACTCTATGGATATACATTTGATGACACCAAGTCTCGCCTCGAGTTGGTGTTTGGGCAGTTGGTTTCATGGAATCTTTAGCCTTTTAGATACTTTGATTCAATCATAAAATTTTGTAGGCTCCCAAAAATCCCTTAAATTAATTCTTCGAACTAAGTTGTCAACCTTTTTTCAAGTATTTGTACTTTGGTTTGGTTAGTTAACGTTAAAATAATACTCATATTTAACTATTTCACCGATCAAAAATCGGGTAAATCAGAGTTGAAATTTTCTCCTCTTAATTTAGTATTTTTATACCTTTACAGCTCCCCCTCTGTAGACAGTTGCCATAGTATTCAAATATTGGAAAAATGTAGTACTAATAAATGAAAATCGAGCTACATCCTGTTACCTTCTAACTTCCTGGGTTTTTGGTACCTATATATTTAAATACTTCAGCGCTTCTATAGGCGAAATATAGTACTAAAAAGTGAAAATAAAGGGAAAACCGAGCAACCACCTGTTATATCCTAACTTCCTAGTACTGTTAAAGAGCTTTTATCAGCACATTGAGCATGCCATTTTTTGCGTGACGGAAATTTCTTCTATGTCCTAGACAAAAAAAAAAAAATCCATATTAACAGATGAATTGGTTTAAAAATAAAATAGTTTTGTTTTTTCTTTTTTATTTTACGTGCTGATCAACAAGCAGCAAGCAGGTTATCATTATAGGGTTACATTAGGTTATAACTGGACGGGGTATCCGAACACTTTACTTATCTACTCGATGTGATCATTAGTGTGAAACATGTCAACATGTCTCATCTATCTGGGATTCCAACTTACCAGATAAGTCGGTGTTTAGGAACTAGGTTCGGCGACACGGCTTGCTAATTATCGTCTAGCTAATTATCTCTGCGTTTCTTAAAATGCTATATCAGGTGTTTAGACCGTCTCCTGTATTCTGTTCACTCTTCGAACATGAATTAAATGGGAAGGTTAAACGAAAAATATAAGAGTACGAAAATTTACTAGTGCAACCTAAATTCAAAATAGAAGTTTAGTCAAATGTCAGAAAAAAAAATCAATATTTCGTTGATTCCTAAAACGTATACAATAGAGGTTAATTAACGTAAAGAATAAATTAATCTATAATAAGTAGAGGACAAAATAAACACCGAACTACGTTAGCTCCGCGTCTAGTCTATTCGTAACGGATCGATGAGGCAGCTAAGCGTAAGGCTTCGTTGCTCGTCAGAATGACAAAGACATAATCGACCGCAATAAATCACCGGGACACGAAGAAACTTGTCCCGGTGATTAGTTTATGTTATGTTTCCACTGACACCGATCAGACAAGTCGGTCTTATACCTTGGATAAACACACAAATTCTTACTTATTATCGATAAGAGTGATAATGTGATCAAGCATTTCCCTTAATTCAGCAATTAGTTATTTTTTTCAAGCGATACTAAAGAGTTTTCATTCTCAAATACATGTCGGTTAAAGTTTACAAGCTTGGCCTTTTTTCTTTGAATTATAATTGATAAAATTCAGCTATCGTATTAGTTTAATTTAGCTGAGCATGCTTTGTTAAAATAACGAAGGAAGATACTATCACAGACTAGATAGGTAATGGCGATGATAGGCATTGAAATAAGTATAGTTAGGTGAGATTTGTATGTTCTTTAAAGGTCGTGAAGCGAGCCTATGCATAAAAAAAGCAAGATCGACATTCAAGACTTATCATTATTTCAGTCACTAATAACGGCTATGAAGATAATATTGACTTAAATTCATAGGAATGTTTGCCTTGTAATTACTGTGGTCGGCAGTTTTGATTTCTAGGAATATTAATCAGGATAGCGGAACATTTGATTTGTTTATCTATGAATGTGGCGTCTCCCTGCGCTACATAAGGTAATTTATTACAGTCTTACTCTATTGCCTACATATGAACTAAGGACCTTCGGCTACTCACCTAAAATTAGATTTTAAAGATAGCTTGTTAAAAGAAAGCAATTAGTATGTTAGTACAGAGTTAGATAATCGCAAACCATATTTTCATATCGAGATCCGAGTTACCTTAGTGTTAAAGGCTTATTCGCAATGTTTAAGTTTTTAGAAAAGCGGTTTGGCGCACGGCACACAATGTGACTTACATAGTTATCGGGGAGGCCGAGGAGTACGTCCATGGACGCCCGTTTCTTAGGCTTCCTCGAGAGACCGACCGCTCTGGGAAGAAGCTGGGAATTGACAACATTTTCACAGTAGCGCACGAAATCCAAGTCAATGTGGTAACCGTAGGGGCAGCAACTGCACTGCTTCCACCCTAGGAGGAAAGACAAGAAATAAGCAACAAACAAGACAACATGCAACAAACTTTATACTTAAATTTTGTTCGGAAAGGGACATTCAGTTAAACTAACAGAAAATATATACGAATTTTTGATTGACGCGTAACTATCTTTTCCATGAAACGTTTAAAAAAGAATTAATATAACGAGTAATTGGTCAGTATGAAAATAGATTTAACAACTTTTACGGTGACGATACAAACTATTAATATAAAATAGAGTGCTAGATATTTGTTTTTAAATGATCGTATTACAAAAACTATTGAATAAATTTGGAGTAGTTACTAATCTCACATAATTTAGGTTAATTTTATCTGATATCTAAAATTGTCGCTTATATGATAAAAAAAAAAAATATATTCATATTAATAGAAATTCGAGGAAAAATTGTTTTAAAAACTCTAGAGGATACATAATTACTACGTTTACATAAGTTTTAAAACCGTTTTTAAAATGGTTTTGGCATTCAAAACCACATGGAAACAGGTTTGGTATTTAAAACCACATGGAAAAAGAGATTTAAACACATTTTGAGTCCAAGGTCACAATAGAAAATATTTAGTTCTGAACTGAAACTGTTTTGAAAAATAGCTTGGAAACGGGTATTTAATTGAAAACAAAATTGAGACATGCTTATTAGATATGATGAGCAGAGTTATGATAACCTGACTTATCTATATCTAGTCTAGGAGTTTTTAAAATTGTTGAGAAAACTATTTTGAAAGCTCCTCATGGAAACACTTTCGGTTTGAAACCAAAACAGTTTTGAGAATTCATGGAAACGTAGTAATTATATGGAGAGCTAAAGGTGGTTATAATCGGAACTACTAACATCACAAAAGTTTCAATATTTCTTAACAAAATGATGGGGGTAAAAGGGGAAAAACATTACCGTTGTTTATTAAAGAAATTTTATTTCTATTTGGTTTCTCGTAGATTATACTTAAAACATATGCATGCAAACTATGACTAAACATTTCTTTAATTACTATTAAAAATACGGTGGTAAATTGTAATAAAAGTACACAGAAGAATTTAACATTACTGTCGAAGGATTTTAATACGAAAGCCTGTATTTATTATGGTTTTATATCTAAGTTAAGTTCAAGTTAGTGCAAAAGAAATATGAAAGAATGTAAATGATAAATGTTTGTAGTGAGTCTACTTAATTGGATAAGGGTACCTTATTTAGTATGTACGCTAACTTATCTGCCTCTATATCTCCCCCTTTAATTATGTAAAAGATCCTTCTTTAGAATACTTTATTGAAAAAAAATACTAAAAATATATACGCTTACAAAAAAAAAGTGATAAAATCGAACAGACATGATACCTGGAAGAGGGGGAAAAAATTGTCTCTTCTAATTCCAGCAACACTAAACCATTGTATTAAAGTAAAAACCTAGAAACATTAGTGTGCTACTGATTTAAAATTACATGTTATTTAATGACATAATGATTGCGTGTACTAACGATGGTATTGTTCTTTTCGTGTTATTGTAAAGAATAAATGTAGGCTTGAAAAAAAGGTAGGTGTCAGTGATCGGCGCTCTGTCGAATGCGTGGGTATTTGTGCAACACCGCAACATCCTGCCTCATTCACCTACATACCTCCTCAGCTTCGACCCTCAAACCAGTGCAAACATTTGTGCGGTGGAAAGTATAAAGTCACAAGTGCTGATAAAGGTGTTAAATAAATAAAAGATAAGAAAAGGTGCTAATGTGAATTTGGTGTTGAAAATTTCCGAAAATAGAAATTTCCGTGAAAAAAAGGAATAAGTTTTGCGCATTTTAAGAACTGAAGAATTAATGAATTAGCTCCTCCACCATTTTTTTTTTTTTTTTTTCAATTATTGCTAAGAATTTATTATTAATTGCAGCAGTATCTTGTCGTAGAAGGTAATCACGTTGGAGTAATTCAAACAGAATACATTAACGTATATAATCAAGAAACCAGTCTTACCAACTTGAATACACCAATATTCCCTCCCTGTAATTTACAAATGACATTAAAATATTCTGTGAATCCCAAAACAATCCCACACTATGTACACGTGCTTCATCATTTCATCTTCAGCACAAGAAATAATCAGCTGACTTATTTAGGTTGCTTGCTTGATGAATACAGCTTCATACGTATGTAAGTCTCACGATCTATCTGTCTTGGCCTGCTTGCTAATTAGGGGTTTTCTAGTTTATAAAATACAAGCTGCTAGGCCCGTGGTAACGGGCAGAATAATAAATATGGTTGAGAAAAAGAAGTGAGAGATAATTAGTTATAATTAAAATCACAAGGAAGTACTTGCCCCAAGTACTTTTTAGGGTTTTGTAGATGAGTAAGCATACCCATTATGTAATTATGATTTCTGGTCTTCGATCTCAAGAGTCCGGGTTCGATTCCCCGGGGGGTCACAATGTATTTTATCAGTAATAAACCAATNGAGGTCCTGTGACAAAAAAAGTGGTTTTAAAAAATGTCTATCTGTCTGTAGTCTGTGCAGACGCGTGAAACCTAGAATACTGCAGGCCGATATCCATGAAATTTGGCATGGATAGATAAATATTTATAGATAAATATTTAAATCTTTATATGTACAAGTTTATTTTTGTAAAATATACATTATTATTTTTTACTTTCTCAAATAAAGAGAATGCATTGGCGCGAAAATCCGATTTTGAGATTTTGATGGAGATTTTTACACGTTATGAGGTCCCCTGAGTCCAAAAAAGTGGATTAAAAAAATGTCTGTTTATCATCTTTGAAGACGCGTGGAGCCTAAACTACTGGGCCGATTTTGACGAAAGTTGGTATACATGTCCAGAAAAATCATACCCCGAGGTGAAATCGAGTAATGAATTTTAGCTCCAAATTTGGGGGTGCTACCCAAAAACTCTAACAAAAAATTAACGATGCCGACATTAAAATAAAAAAATTTAAAAAAAAAAAACAAAAAAAAAATCTAAAATGTAGTCCATTAAATTACGAATCTAACGATACGAGCCATTTTCCCAGGAAACATCTAGTTCCAATTAGATTTTAGAGAAAATAGCTTTAAACGAGGTAGGAGGTAGGAGAGAGGCCGGGTTTGATTTCCCACAGCCACACCGAGGAGAAATTAATTTCATGATTTACTTTGAAGCTATGTTCTACGATATCATCGTATATAGTAATTAAATGTACCAACGAAAACTAATAAATGGAAAACTCTGGTATAAGTAATTATGAACTCGTATATGAGAAAGTTTGTCTGAGTTGTCTCAGACTGATTTTTTTGATAAAGAAATCTTCTAAAAAAATGCCATCCCATTAATTGCCATGTTACTAATTAATTAATAATCCACGAAATAGTATTAATAAGAAAAACTTCATGAATTACTTTAGTTAAAAAGGTTTTAGAAAATAGGTATGATTGTGACGAGAAAGTCTCTAGCCACAAGTCTAATCCAAAACCTTAATTACCTGGCATTTATTTATTTTCTATTTCTAAAAGAGATGACATAATATTCTCCACATTAATAGATGTCATCAAACTACACTCGTAAGTCATTAACATCTAGCGACATCATTCATAACCATAACACAAGCAAGAAAAAATCAAAAGTATCTTTTCAACTAATGACATATAAGTTTTTTAAAAAAGGAATAAAGACCAAGCTGAAAATATTTTAATGAGATTAAAAAACCTGTCGTAGATAACAACAGTTAGATAAAAAGTATCGCTTGAACACTTAATACAATCTAATCTATTGATTTTTAATAATCGCACGTACAAACATTGTACACCTGCTATAATAGATTGGAGAGCAAAGCCTGTTTGGTTAAGCTTCACGCCAAATAAGATATACTATTATAGCCGTTGTCAACTTCGTTTATAAGTTATACAAATTAAGCTCTTAAAATGAAAATATATAGTATGATATAAGTGTATTTTTAGTTTGTCGATTATTAAGGGTGCATGATCGACCGAGAAGTAACTGGTGTGTCCGGAAAGAAAAACCTAAACAACCGATTCCGTTCGTAAAACATTAGGTTTAGGTTAATTAAGCGGCCAATCGTAGCGTGGTTTCGACCGCTTCGACCGAATCCAGAATTCGGTTAGTCTGGTTTGAAATTTAGATAAATTTGGTGGGCAATTTTGTGACCTATAATCAGAATATATCAAAACTTAAAAATGAAAAATGTGATATCCCTTTGTCCCACAGCGCAATAAACGCATTAGTATATATATATATATACTTTGGAGTATATATTAGATTGGTTGTAACCAATCTTATTTTACAACATTTTAGGGATATTAATATAAGTGGTAACAAATTAATAGAGAACCCCATAATCGATGCCAACAGTTTGGTGCAATGTTTCAGGAGGAAAATGCGGCTGAAGACCACATTTAAGCCGGGTTTACACGATCCAAGTATATACTTGGTCCAAGTAAGTTTGATCCAACCCACTTGGTTTAAGTATTAGTAGAACTTTGAAGTAAGGTTTACACGATCAAAGTATACAATTGGTCCAAGTAGTGGAACTTTGATACACTATCAAGAAAAGGATAGATTGTGTGACATGTTTTTGCCTCTAGAACTTTCCAGTTAAATTGTACTTATTAAGTTTTAAAACAATGGTGATATAAAACCTTCTAGGGTCATTCCATGCCAAATCACCCAATTTCAGAACATTTTCTGCTTCAATGTCATGGATTTTTCTGAAAAATTTTTCTGGCAATCAACTTATTTCTATGAAAGAAGCCTAAAAGATTTTTTTTTTAGATTTTTTAAATGAAAATTGAACCCAGAAGAATTTTTTGAAAATTTTGATTTTTCACCGAATTTGGTGTTCCGGGGCTACGATTTATTTCACTAAAATCTTAATAACTCCCATGTTTTTTATGGTATCATCACCATATTGGTATAAAATTAAAGCTAAATGTTTACTCTTTAAGACTATATAAAGATTGATTTTATTTTAATTTTTTTTAAATTTTGTTTTCTTGCGCTAAAAGTTGAAATTAAGGTTGTATATATGTCATTCGTTATCTCAAAAGAACCAAATTTTTAATGGCTGGTATTTTTATAACAAAGTCTCCTAACCTACTAGTTAACGTATAGCAAAAAATTAAAGAGGGTGTTCTTTTTAGTTTTTAACTTAAAATATTTTCAATTTCCCCCGATTTTGTGCTTTTTTCGTTCTAGCCGGCTCTCACAAAAATAAAATCATTTGCTTAATTAAACATATTTTTAATTATTTGCTATAAAATACATTAGTTTAATAATTAAAATACATCTATATAATGCAGACGCGTGAAACCTAGAATACTGCAGGCCGATATCCATGAAATTTGGCATGGATAGATAAATATTTATAGATAAATATTTAAATCTTTATATGTACAAGTTTATTTTTGTAAAATATACATCATTATTTTTTACTTTCTCAAATAAAGAGAATGCATTGGCGCGAAAATCCGATTTTNACTCATAGTTTTAGTTTTTAAATATTATGAAATTTAATTAATCATTGATTCTGAAATTTTACTTATCTCAGTTTGAATTTTTCTTCCATCTTGATACAATCTTCCAGGAACAGTTTTTGCTCTTGGTACTGGTATTTTTTTTTACAAACATTGCTTCACATTCACATTCTTAAGAGAATGTAAACTATTTGTTTGAGCCTGTTAGCAGTAATACTTTATTGGTTAAAAGAGTTTCTCGTTCTCATAATTTGTCAAGCGAGCCCAATTTTTGTTTTCATCAAAGTCTACTTTGATCACAAATTGTTGGAGCCCATCCAACTCAACTTGGATGTTCAAGTTGACTTAAATACCCTGTTTATACAACACAATCCCGATCCAAGAAGTGTCAAAGTAGAGTCAAAACCGATTCCAAGTATACTTGGATTGTGTAAACGGGGCGGGTGTAATACGAGCTGCCTGTAGAAGGAAAAAGGAAAAGGATAATGACTTAATACAGTTTTAACCTACAGGGGTGCCGCTAAAATTTTAAATAGTTTATGTGGACTTGAGAAATCGCAATAGCTTCACTTCTATCACACACCAAATAACTAATTTATAACCTCTCTTTGTTTATAACCTTTTCGGTCGACCGCTTCCTTCAACCGGACCCGTTCGGAAACAAGATTATTTCAAACCGCCATGACACTAACGATCGGTCGATTGGTTAGTTTGTGAACCCGAACGCACCCTTATTTGTTCTTTTATTCTTTTACCAAATATTAAAGGGATCTTGTTACGTATTTCAGATTATAATTAAAAACCAGGAAAACTTATCTGCTAATAATGTCATTATGACCCTTAACTTTGGCGCCGTTGGACTATTCGTGAATAACACTCGCCGATAAGAGTATATAAATAGCTGATAAGAACACGAGGGATATTTTAATAAGTAATGTCAATATTGCTTTGAGTATTGTTATCGGAATTCTAAGTAAAGTTATAATACTTAAAATAACAGAGCACGCTACTTTTCTTTCATTGCTCCACGACTATAAACATAAAAAAATTGCGTATTGAAATAACGACTTTTACAAAAGGATTGTAAACGTGCCTACTTAATCATCTTAAATGGTGCTAAAACAGCTTCGAACTCACATAATTAATTTGTTATTGCGAATATAGATTGATAAAAATGATAGGTATAACTATAAATAAGATAATGTTAATTTAAAAGTCGATAACATTGTAGAACAATCGCAATCGACAGACAAAGTTATCGACAAGTAAATTTAAACTAATTACATCTCGATATATTTTTTATTGACTATATGTTAAAAATTAAATGACAGTCTTTCTAGCACCTTATCTTTGTAAATAATTGACAATATAAATGCCTTACTTAGTATAATTATTTTTATTTTTATATTTAAAAGAAAATGTTTTTTTAACATTGATAATATGTATGCAGTTTAATATCGTAAAAATAAATTATTCACTGTGCTGTTTTAGCGTGTTAGGATTTATGATAGATAAATATATCAGTCTGATAAAAGTCTTAATGGTAAATAGGTGTTTAAGTCTGCCTATATCTAAAATGAAAAGAGCTCTCGATTTCATTAACGACAGTAGACGATAGAATAATTGGCATTTACTACCTATATACATTTTAAATTATAACCGAGCAAGTACTTGTCGACAGTGGTAAAGAAATTTTACAATCTTTTCAGGTTAAAAGTTTGCTAGAAGTACTACATTACGCGTCTAGTGCGGAAAGTAGCATTTTGCATGCGAGTGTGGAGTTTGGACCCGACAGCGAAGGTAGTAAAACCACACGAGCATTGGAAAATCCAGTTTTCGCACGAGTTGCGTACCGTATAGTTTATCTTCGAATATTGGATTTTAATAATAAATACAGAAAAAATATTTAATAAACTTCCTGTATGTAAGTTCATATTTCATTAGTTGTATTATTAGTTGTATTAATTAGTGCCGAATTAATTATTATTTCGGGAAGCGTATTATTCTCCTCATTTTCGTTATAATGACAGAAATCACTCATTGTTTTTTCACTAAAAACCTAAAAAACTCGATATTAACAGTTACTTTAATTAAACAAACAGCAAATTAGTTTTGTTACATGTAAACAAACTCGCTAATCGTGTGTTAAGGTGAAGAATTCTTCTTTTTTACCGCATTAGGGCGGAAAAAAGAGAAATTATGAAACGCGCATGCGCAAAGAATACAAGTACGACAAGAATCACTTTCTACGCATCTAAACAGAGATGCAAAGTTTATATTTCGTATCAATCGTAAATAAAGAAAGTATTATAATATATTAATCTGAAAAAAAATATATATAATTAAAAAAATGCAGTAAAATGTAAATCCTGCGACATGTTACACGATATCAACGGTGCTTCCAGTTCGCAGGTGTATATTTCCGGATTGAAGAGACAGAAGACTGGTCGCGTTGTCACACGATTTACAGCGGCCCGTGTACTCGACCCGTTTTTAAATATACATCGGAGCTCCGGAGCGGTTTATAAACAGTCAAATGTGGAAGTAATAAGAAGCGGGGACGGAACTCTTTCCATAAATAAACACCGGTTGGGTGAGAGCCGAGATGTGGCGCGACGACTGTTTCCCGCGTCCCCTTGTCTGTTGTTACAACGGTACTCTCACGACCACAAAAAAAAAAAACAGTCGGTGGAATACCTAGACCTTGTCAGAAAATGTCATGCTTCTATGATCATACAAGATATCTACAGCTAAAGGAAGAGTGAAAGTATACCTTTTGATTCAAACAAAAATTCAAATAATGAAATTTTTATAACTAATATAATAATATATCATGGTACTAAATTGCTAAACTGTAATTTTCCTCCGATGTGTGATAGCGACTTATCATTATCATCATAACAAAGCACACAAAGTAAATTTGTGTCAAGACTTTGAATTTGGTTATTGAACTACACCTGGTAATAATCATTAATTTATCGAGTAGTATCCCGACGACAGCAAAGACGACGCGCCTCAAAATGATTTGTTATTACTAAGCTAAAACAACTACATTTATTCTAATAATAAGAATATCGTTGAAATTTCACTTAACATTAAACAAATAGTTGTATAAGTACGGATTTAGCAAGAAAATCTTTCATAAAAACAAATGATCTAGGGGAATAAATGCACTCGTAGAAGTTTGCTAGAAGTACTACATTACGCGTCTAGTGCGGAAAGTAGCATTTTGCATGCGAGTGTGGAGTTTGGACCCGACAGCGAGGGTAGTAAAACCACACGAGCATTGGAAAATCCAGTTTTCGCACGAGTTGCGTACCGTATAGTTTATCTTCGAATATTGGATTTTAATAATAAATACAGAAAAAATATTTAATAAACTTCCTGTATGTAAGTTCATATTTCATTAGTTGTATTATTAGTTGTATTAATTAGTGCCGAATTAATTATTATTTCGGGAAGCGTATTATTCTCCTCATTTTCGTTATAATGACAGAAATCACTCATTGTTTTTTCACTAAAAACCTAAAAAACTCGATATTAACAGTTACTTTAATTAAACAAACAGCAAATTAGTTTTGTTACATGTAAACAAACTCGCTAATCGTGTGTTAAGGTGAAGAATTCTTCTTTTTTACCGCATTAGGGCGGAAAAAAGAGAAATTATGAAACGCGCATGCGCAAAGAATACAAGTACGACAAGAATCACTTTCTACGCATCTAAACAGAGATGCAAAGTTTATATTTCGTATCAATCGTAAATAAAGAAAGTATTATAATATATTAATCTGAAAAAAAATATATATAATTAAAAAAATGCAGTAAAATGTAAATCCTGCGACATGTTACACGATATCAACGGTGCTTCCAGTTCGCAGGTGTATATTTCCGGATTGAAGAGACAGAAGACTGGTCGCGTTGTCACACGATTTACAGCGGCCCGTGTACTCGACCCGTTTTTAAATATACATCGGAGCTCCGGAGCGGTTTATAAACAGTCAAATGTGGAAGTAATAAGAAGCGGGGACGGAACTCTTTCCATAAATAAACACCGGTTGGGTGAGAGCCGAGATGTGGCGCGACGACTGTTTCCCGCGTCCCCTTGTCTGTTGTTACAGCGGTACTCTCACGACCACAAAAAAAAAAACAGTCGGTGGAATACCTAGACCTTGTCAGAAAATGTCATGCTTCTATGATCATACAAGATATCTACAGCTAAAGGAAGAGTGAAAGTATACCTTTTGATTCAAACAAAAATTCAAATAATGAAATTTTTATAACTAATATAATAATATATCATGGTACTAAATTGCTAAACTGTAATTTTCCTCCGATGTGTGATAGCGACTTATCATTATCATCATAACAAAGCACACAAAGTAAATTTGTGTCGACTTTGAATTTGGTTATTGAACTACACCTGGTAATAATCATTAATTTATCGAGTAGTATCCCGACGACAGCAAAGACGACGCGCCTCAAAATGATTTGTTATTACTAAGCTAAAACAACTACATTTATTCTAATAATAAGAATATCGTTGAAATTTCACTTAACATTAAACAAATAGTTGTATAAGTACGGATTTAGCAAGAAAATCTTTCATAAAAACAAATGATCTAGGGGAATAAATGCACTCGTTGTATAAAACTCACACGCAATATACTTAATACATATAAATATCATGATGAAATATCGTTGAAATTTCACTAAACGTTAAACAAATTGTAGTTGTATAAGTATGGATTTAGCAAAAAAATATCTCATAAAAACAAATGATCCAGGGGGATAAATACACTCGTTGTATAAAACTCACACGCAATATACTTAATACATATAAATATCATGATGAAATATCGTTGAAATTTCACTAAACGTTAAACAAATTGTAGTTGTATAAGTATGGATTTAGCAAAAAAATATCTCATAAAAACAAATGATCCAGGGGGATAAATACACTCGTTGTATAAAACTCACACGGAGTACTTAATACATGCTCGTATTTATACAGAAAAATTAAAATTGTCTAAATATTATCCCCGTCCCACCGATCTGGTAGGTATGAGGTTTCTAAAGGTGCGTTTACACCTCACATTTATTGCATGAAATTTATGTCAGACAGAAATCTCAGTAATGTAAACACCGAAAATTGTATGTCTGAGATTTATGTTTCTACTCTCAGCTATAAGTGTCGAAACTTCTATAACAACAGATGTAAACACCGATTCTAATATTTTTCGTACATTTATTGCAAATTTAAGCATTGTGAGAAGTGTCAGACATATATCTCCGACATAAATCTCAAGCAATTTCTCTCAGATGTACACTCAAAGCAATTTCTGTCGGACACTTGAAATTTATTTCCGGAGAGAAGTGTTAGGTGTAAACGACCCTTAAATGTATGACATTTTTACTGGGACTTTGACGAGTATGTCAGATAAACGAC
Source organism: Gerris buenoi (assembly GCA_001010745.2). Lineage (NCBI taxonomy): Eukaryota > Metazoa > Arthropoda > Insecta > Hemiptera > Gerridae > Gerris > Gerris buenoi. Next base: position 384,206 of record KZ651492.1, read on the forward strand.
AAAATAAAACAATCCTGCGAACAAGAACTATTTAGTTTGAAAAAATCCGCTTTGAGCTTAATTTTTAAAGGGTCATTTGACGATTGGAAGCATTCAGCATATTTAATAATTAAACAAAACTTATAAATTACCAACTTTAATCACAATTGCATATTCTAAGAAGAAATAAATGGGTTATAAAACGTATAACCCATTTATGTTGCCAGATTTATTTCTTCTTAGAATATGCAATTGCGATTAAAGTTGGTAACTTATAAGTTTTGTTTAATTATTAAATATGCTTAATGCTTCAAATCGTCAAATGCCTAAGAAACGCTTAGGCAAGATATAGAATGACTGAAATGACTGATGATTTGATTTGGGCACTTGGACATTATCCCAGGTATTATTAAGTGAAATTGTGTGAAATTATTCAACAAAGAACAAAAGATAAACAGCTGAATTTAGCTGGACTAAGGTAATAACACTTAAACTTAAAATGATAACCACAAAGTGCTATTAGCTCATAATGACAAGATCGTGATGTTAAACAAATCTATTATTCCTTGATGATATAACAATTTAAATAGAGATTTAGAAATAAAAGCTTTTTAAATTTAACAATTTTCTCGATATCTATGGATAAATTAACGAGTAACTAGCTGCTTATAAAATAATATAATAATAATAATAATAATATACGATATAATTTAAAATCAAACAATATGTATTTATGTAGCATAATATATCCTTTAAAGTTATCGTGATCATGAGATGTATCTGCTGTTTTTTTTGTTTTTTTTTTTTTTTATTANATAAAAATGTTTTAGGTCTGGTCTTACAAATTCGTTTTTTTTGTGTTATAAAGCCAATCTTTAGTTAACACAATATAACACTTGATAAATCTTCAAATACAAAAAAAACTTGTAGACATTGTTGGCAATAGTAATATGGTACCTCTCCAAATTACATTATTTTTATTCGACACATCGTATTAGTGTATTATCTAGTATATGTGAACCTCTCTACATGGGAATACATTCCACGTCATTTCGTATATTTTATTTAATACAAATAAATATCGTAGTAAATGAATATTTATTACCTTTATTGTTTGACTTGATTATGTTAACATGGCTGGCCACCAGAGCTGTCATTTCTTGATTCCAACCACACCTAAAACAAAAAAATAAATTAATTAAATATTAATTATCTTCTACATCGCAAATAACTGAGTTAACGCATTGGCCTTTAGTTGTTTTAGACCATTTATATTTATTTATTTAACTTAATAATTTGTATAAAATTAAAAGTTATTTAAAAAAAATTGCTTTTAATTAAAAAATAATTTCTATCAAAATTATTAAGATTAATTGCACGAAATTTCTATGTAGAAACAGCCATATTTGGGACTTGCTAAGGTAGATATAAAAGTACATAGAAAATTTTATAGAAATATGTAATGTGTAACCATTCAATTAAGTTATAAACATAAATTGATATTATAACTCATACCTTCCTTGCTAGTAAATTTACCTTATAGCACAGTAGCTTTACTGTTACAACTAACAATTAACAATTTAGGTGACCAAAAAAAGTTAGTGTTATTAGATAAACCGAAAAATTGCAGTTAATGGGACTGGGGTAAATTTACCTTCGTAACATGACTGCCATATAACCAGAAATCATAAAATAGTTCTCTAGTTTTTTTAAAAAGGGTTTTAGCTTAACTTTTTTAGATTAATGGAACACACTGCCTAAATATAAACATATCCGGTTAAATTTCTAGCAAATGTTAGACATTTTCTGACTAATGATTACGTCCAATAGAAATATTTTCCTTTTTATTTATAACCAAATATAAAATTAATAAAAATAAAAAAAACTTTAATGTTTTGTCGTAGTATAAGATTAAGGACATAATAAATGTTCGTTATTTAAGATAATATTTGTGGATCGTCAATAAAAACAGTAATAAAAAAAAGAGTTTTTTTCACTCATAGTCATTATAATAACTTCATAAAGAATAATCTATACAGATCAATGGAACACACTGCCTAAATAAAAACATATCTGGTTAAATTTCTAGGAAAAGTTAGACATTTTCTGACTAATGATTACGTCTAACAGAAATTTGTTCCTTTTTATTTATGACCAAATATAAAAATAATATAACATTAATGTCTGTCGTAATATAATATTAAGGACATTTTACATGTTTTTATTAGTTTAAGATAATATTGTGGATCGGCAATAAATATAGTCATAATATTATCTTCAAAAAAGTTAACCTATACATAGATTAATGGAACACACTTCCTAAATATGTACTAACATATTTATCTGGTTAAATTTCTAGGAAAAGTTAGACATTTTCTGACTAACGATTCCGTCCAATAGATATCTGTTCCTTTTTATTTATGACCAAATATAAAATTAATATAACTTTAATGTTTGTCGTAATATAAGATTAAGGACATTTTAAATGTTTGTTATTTAAGATAATGTTGTGGATCGGCAATAAAAACAGTAATAACAGTAATATATAGTGTCATAATATTACCTTAAAAATTAACCTATGCACACTGCCTAAATACTGACATATTTATCTTGTTAAATTTCTAGGAAAAGTTAGAAATTGTCTGAATAATGTTTACTTCCAATAGAAAATGTGTTCCTCTTCATTTATGACTAATGACCAAATATAAAATTAATATAACTTTGGTGTTTGTCGTAATATATCATAAAAGACATTTTATACTTTTTTATTTTAGATAATGTTTTCGATCGCCAATAAAAACAGAGATAAAGAATATAGAGTCATATATACTGATATACTAAGTAGACATATTTATAAATACAGGGTACCCTTAAGTATTTAGAGTTTTTATTTTATTCATATTAAATAATTATCATATTCTAAGATTAAGAGTTGCTAAGTCAATTTAATTGACTTATTTCCTTGTCCATTTTTTTAAATGTATGGTTCTATAAAATAATGTTTGGTATATGTTAGTAAACAGCTGGCTCCATGTTTGGAGTTTTGAAGATATAGGAAAGACCAACCCTAGGATTTCGAAAGGCGTTCGTTTGATCCTCTCGGCCCACCTAAATACTTTAATTCATTAGTAAGAATTATAAACAAAATGTGTAATGTGTTCATTCATGCCACATTCTTTTTTACCATACGCTAAACTTGAATTAATATCTTAAATATTATAAGTTTCATATATTTAATTATTAACTAGAATCACTTGTAAATGATAAGTTATATCAGTGACATACTAATCAATAAAATACCTAATACTACATCTAATTTCACAAGTATAATAGTAGTAGTACGTAATTAGGGGCTTTTGGCATTATTGATGTTGTATTGCATGTTTAGTTTAACCACTGAATAAAAATAAATAAATAAATAAAATATTGTTTGATAGATAGGCAAAAGAAACGTTCTTTTTGCCCATCATTTGTGCGACTAATAAAAATATATTTATTAAAATAATTGTTTTTCTTAATGAAAATAAAAATGTTTTAGGTCTGGTCTTACAAATTCGTTTTTTTTGTGTTATAAAGCCAATCTTTAGTTAACACAATATAACACTTGATAAATCTTCAAATACAAAAAAAACTTGTAGACATTGTTGGCAATAGTAATATGGTACCTCTCCAAATTACATTATTTTTATTCGACACATCGTATTAGTGTATTATCTAGTATATGTGAACCTCTCTACATGGGAATACATTCCACGTCATTTCGTATATTTTATTTAATACAAATAAATATCGTAGTAAATGAATATTTATTACCTTTATTGTTTGACTTGATTATGTTAACATGGCTGGCCACCAGAGCTGTCATTTCTTGATTCCAACCACACCTAAAACAAAAAAAATAAATTAATTAAATAGTAATTATCTTCTACATCGCAAATAACTGAGTTAACGCATTGGCCTTTAGTTGTTTTAGACCATTTTATAAATATAATACAAGTACAAGTTATATTCATGATAATCGACTGTAGTGGGGTATTTAAAGCAATTCAATAGCTCATATTAATCCTAATAACGTCATAATGGTAAGAAATTTGATATGAACTTAGTTACTAAAACAGTGAAGACGTTGTTTGGTTCTAGTCTACAAGTCCACCTAAGAAAACCTTCAATTAGTTACTAAAGTATAAGTTGATCTTATGCAAATTTTACGATGCACCAAAGGTTAAGTTGATTAAAACCGATAATTGATAAACTCTAATCATCCCAAAAATTTAAAAACAAATGCAACTCCTAGGTACCTGTGTTCACGAAAGAAGTAGCCAGTAAATAAAGCTTTACAGACAAAATACCGACAACGTGAAACGAGTTTTAACACAGGGAATCACGCTTTAATAAACTAGGATAACAAAGACTACGGTAAACATTTTTTAAGCCCCTGCGGAATCAGATGTACTATTAATTTAATTAACACCGCTAGTTAAAGAATAGAGACGGTTTGCGGTAGGATTTCGAATCTAATACTACGCCTACAGCCAGTTTTATTTTTTTTATGACTTTTAAATTCAATTAAAAATGTTGCATTTCCATGAAATTAGATTAACAATACATACATATAAATGATTTATGTAATACATACTTTTACACGTATTCAAACAGAGATGGAATCGAAATAAAGAATGCCTATTCTGTATTTATATTATAAATTTTTAATGTTTACTTAATTTTATTGTGGTGTGAACAAACTCGTAAAATATATGTTTGTTATCTTATCTTAACATAAAATGATAAAAAGAGAAATAAATGAGTCTTGTGACAAGAGTAGTCATTCAGCCGGTCAGTTCTACTTCTTCCTTCCGGCATTGTCAAGTACTTCCCGACTGATCTGTACTAACTGAAAACTAAACTCTAAAAAGAACAATTCAGGTGTGACTTTCTCGTTAAGCCAAAAGTTCAAAAAGAGAATACACGTGAGCCTTGCATGATTATGCAAGTTGATTCAAAGAATGTCAATATAGCAGCTTATTAGAAGCAACTTTGAAGGGCTTTATAAGACTCTACACGAAAAGATTAAACTTATATTAAGCGCTTTTGGCTCAATATAAGTATAATTCGGCAGGTAGTATTGAAATAAAAAGGTTTCTTTTGTGCTACAACTTCCTTTAACCATCCCTTTTTTTTGTTATCGTTTTTTAATGGAAGGTTTTTTTGTTGATGAGTTTGAGTAATGATCTTCCACCTCCCCCTCAATATTATCTTTAAGCTACTCTCAGTATGCCGCCGGACTGAGCAAGAATTAAGTAAATGTATACAATTATAATTCTATCAGATATTTCAACCACTCCTCCCTCTTAATAAACGTCAAGGAATAATAGAAAACAAGTGGAAGCTCTGAAATCTGAAAATTACGTTTGTTCACATTAGTTGAATGAGGTTCTGTTTCTAAATTTCTCTACAAAATAATTAGGTTTGTTCCAACCACACTTCAAACTGGTTTGAAACTGTCCGACGCATGCGCAACGGACCACAATTGATCGTTTTTCGCTAATGCGCATGCATCATACTGTTTGAAATGTTGTTGGAACAAACCTATTATAAAGCTTCATCAGTAAAAACATACGAACAATGACAAAATAAAAGCTTTCAGTGTTGTACTTAAAATCATTAATGCTAAGTCCAAAACTTTTTAATCTATACAAAGATCTAAAATGTTCAATTGCAATCGGAGAAGAAGGTATAAGTATTTATTTGTTATCTCGAACGAATAAATATTACGCAAGTCTAATAAATTTCGAATCATTATTATTTTTAAACGGTTACGTCAGTTTTATTATTACCTCTACAATAAGGAGAGGACAACGTTTTAATACTTTATTCTGCGCACTAAGTATTTTAGATATAAAGTTCAGAAATTATCAAATTCTTAAAACACAGATATTTTTCTGAAAGAAGTTGACCTTGTTGAAAAAAGTTGTGTTGATTATTTGTTTTATAACCAGGCGAGGTATTGAATTTTACGGAATGTCGTGATAAGTTTTAAACGAAGAAGTTTTAGGGGGGAAAAAACGCAGTTAAAACTTCTATTTTTAATTTATTGTTGACAAATACTCGTAAAGTTTTTATCACGTTGGATCAAACTGCTCTTTGATTCTTTTTGAAATTATTTATCTATAAACTAATAAATTATAAAATAAATTTGAAGATGCAGTGAAACTGAAACGGTTTAATCCACATTTTGCAATTTATTTATCAGTAAAACAAGTATCAAACGTTTCTAATAGACAGAACTTACATTAATTTGACGATGTACAGAAAGACAGTAATTTGTAATTATTGTGGTACACTTAAATAATTATAGTTTGTAGCCCTCTATCAATCTGATTATTTTAACTTCATCAATAGGTCATACAATATACAATAGGTCCCTATTGAATATATTGAGTGTTCATAGAATTTCAATAAGATTCAATGTCCGCCAAAATCTAATGATATGCAAAAATGTTCACAAACTCGACATCTCCACGAATATGTTAATTTTTTGGCAGTTAAATAAATATTATCTCAAGATTAGTAATTGTCCTTTACTAAATTAATTGTCCTTTACTAAATATCATTTAAACATAATTACTTACTAATTATAGTGGTAATGCTGGATAACAAATTTTTTTTCGTTAAACAAATGTAAAATATTTTTACAAAAAGAGTTGCATCTCCGTTGGGCTCTATTAGCAGACTGCTTTTATCGCTAAATAACTACGGGTGTTATCAATGTTTACTGCACCAGCTGTTATCAACAGTGCGGATAAGATGTGCCAGTGTTGTCCCACGTGAGCCTACACATTTCCCGTGTCCCTTCCTACATCGCTGTTTAGAATTGTAACGGGCGCCAGAAGACCGGGCTCATAACCTGCAACGTAGTTCCGGATATGTATAGTATACTTGTATAGCCTCGGGCTCCAGTCCTGATGGGCTCACAAAGGACTTGATAAAGACTTATTAAGAGGCAGGGAAAAAAAAAACCTTCTGATTGAACGCTTCCGCCTCAGATATCACAGCATGTTGCGTCCGATCAAAAGAACTGATATGAATTAGAAAAGTGGTTCTCGACCTTGAAGAGACATTTCTTTAAGATGAGCGTGAGAAGAGTTAAATAACAAATAGGAAATGCGTTGGAATAACCATAATAGCTTTATGTAAACAAACATCGTTTACTTCCAAAGTAATAGGGGTTTTATGCTAAATAATGAGGAATGTAACACTGTCAGACAACAATAAATCGACCAAATAATTTTGTTTCAGATTATTTTATAATTATTCTAATATTCCCTTAAAATTATTTATAGATTGGTATTTTTTCTTTAAGTAAAATCGATTGAAATAATTTCATACTGAGAATCCAAGTGTATTCCGCAAAAGTCATTTAAGATTCCTAGTTGAGATTTGGGCAATTTATTGACGTTGAAGAGTAGTATCGGACAACAGAGGGATAAAATATTAAATTAAGTCTTTGTGTAGGTACTTGATAAGAATTATAACTATTGATTTTATAATGTAATTATTATTGTTATATGCAATGTATTATAGTTGATAATAGTCATAATTATTATAATATGGTTTATACGTATTCTTCTGAGATGTAGAAATAGATTAGAACATATTTTTTTCACAATTACGATATAATTTCCTCGACTATGTTTTTCTCCAATGTGCGATAGAGACTCATCATAAAAGAGGTGTCCGATACCCAAACAATTTTCTTTAACGAAATTAATTTTATTTGTTTCAAATACAATTAATTTCTTGTGAGGACGTTGTTTGGTTATTGAACTACACCTCTTTTTATAATATAATTATTTAATTTAAATATTTTGTTTTCTTTTCATAAAAACTTTCTTTGATGCAAACTAAATTTTAAATTTCTAAGATAAAAAGAACAATAAACATTATTGTGTAATTGAAACTGGTCTGTACTTTTTACCTTAAACCTAAATTTCTATAACAAATTATGCAAATTTCAAAGAAGAGTTTCAAGTATAGAACATATTTGTAATGAGAGCTGAAGATTATATTGAGGGAATTTAAAATATCCAGACAAAAACCTATTTAACAATTAAAATTTCAGTTGGAACAAATATATAGTCCCTAGCACTATTAACCAGCATTGGTCTTTTCTTAAAGTGGATGGAGAAGTTCAAATAATTTTTAACGTAGCAAATTAAAAAAATATTTGGGGTGTCCAGTCGAGTTCGATTCCCGATTCCGGCTAAAGAACGCATGCTGAGTTTTCACCCAGCATCAAGTTATAAATGGGCAGCTACTTGGATGCAGAATATAATTTTAAAATCGTCCGTGTGGTTGCAAGTGCCACTGATTTATAAGGCCGACGCCGACTCTATGCAGTGCATCCAAAAGCTCTTATATAGCTGGTTTGGCCAGCCCAAACCATCACTGGCTGTTGCACCACGAGTTATGAAATAATTAATCAACTGAACTATTTATACTTTCTTGGTTAATCAGCCCGATCTTCATCTAACGTCAGATGTAGAGGATTACCAAAAGGATTTCCACGCTTGTCAATCCTTGAAAATTGTCCGTGCTTGGTGAAGGGACATTCCTCCCTCTCGGTCAGGATGGAAAAGATGTTATTCATTCATGTGATTCTTCTTCTTTCTTCTACGTCTTGCTTCATGGATTCTTTCGGGCATCCTTAAGTTGGCCATTCTTTAAATATGGCCAAACCACGGTAACTTAGCTTTTTCCACTATGTGCAGGATGGATTGAACCTCTAAACTGTATCTTATCGTGTCTCTGACCCGATTTCTTCTGAGCCTCCTTACCTCCTATCTGAGCTTGAATTTGGTTATCAAGGTCTCTTTGTTAGAGCCATGATAAGTAATCGTTGGGACGAATACTGTTTACTATTTAAATAAGTTCGAAGCCAATAATTTTACTAAAATACTCGTAAGTTAGTTATATAAATGAACGTGGTCAAGTGTGGTATTGTGGACAGGTTTTATTTATGTCTAGGTCAAGTATATTAAAATTAAGTAACACTATATAGATCAGGGGTGCCCAGAAGTAGGTTTCATAGCGCAAGTTGCGCACTGAGAATTTTTGGGGGGATTTTTTTTTTTTTTTTCTTTTATCAGCATGATGTTTACT
>KZ651492.1:395917-428476 GCA_001010745.2 Gerris buenoi
GCTTCCTATGGCTCGGAGACAAAATAAGCATCAAATCAAAATTAAAGATTATTAAATTCCCCACAGAAAAGGACTTATTAATTTTTTTCGTACAACGAACGGTTCAGCAAAAACCTAGCTTATTATAACTTGCATAGTGTTTGTTGTTGCACGACTTTTTTCGTATCTTTGTGAATATCTCGTTTCCTGCGGCTCGGAGACCAATAAATCAGACAGAAAAAGATCAGATCAAAATTGAAGAATATAAAATTTCACACAAGAAATGGTATTTTCATTTTTTACGTACAACAAACCGTTTATGTAAGAAAGTGCTCCGAAGTTTCTGAAAATGCGTATCAACGACAAATAAATTTGGCTTTTCCTCGAACTACTAACAGCTTTTCCTCTAACTAAAGAATAATTTTTAAACTATGACCATGCAAACTTGAAATGTCACTCACAATAATAGATTAACAGTTCCCACCGTGAGCTGCCTCGAGGAAAAGCTAAATCTTAAGCACTTATATTAATGCCCTAAACGTCTAAAGTGAAATTCAAGAGCATCATGGGCTAAAATTAAAAAAAAATGGGGGGGAGGACACCCTACGTTTTGGGGGGGATTTGCGCATTGAACTTTGGGGGGGATGGGCACCACTGATATAGATTACTGTGGAAAATTGACTAAGCATAAATGGCTAAAGGAACGTCTAGAGTAGACGGGATTCTAAGAGCCACGAAGTAATACATTCATTGGTATTTACCCACTAGGATACTAAAGGTTGTTATTAATAGAACTAAGTTTTGATAAAATATTATATGTAATCCATACATCAAATTATGTAAACTTCTACGAAGTTCCTAGTGTAACTTCTATAATTTAATAAATGTAACCTTAAAATTGTCTTTAAGTTTCAGATGTTAGCCTTAGTTTATTTCACGTAAGTTTTTTTACAGAACCCTTCAAACAGGTAGTCGTATCTTTCAGGTCCTTAATATGCATTCCTGAGCCTGTAGCTGCCCATCCTACTTTTTGAACCAACACTCGTTTTCTTCACTCAGTCTATGTGTCATTGAAAATAATATACCAATCGTCTGATTGTCATTTACAATTATACTTTGATCAATTACAACTTATTTTACATTAAATCAAGAGTTTTATTTAATTGTACTTTCAATTATCATTATTATTTAAAGGGTTCTTATACATAATTTTGAATAAGAAATAGTCTAGTTTTATGATCATATATTTGCTTTTCAAGAACTTCAATGTAGGGTAGGGTCAGATGAGACGAAAAAAAGGGTATTAAATAGAGTTTTGGTTTAAACATTATTAGAAACTCCCTGATATTCTACCAGCTTAAAGACGTGGAAATTCTGTAATTGCCCTGTTCAAAAAAAGTCACTGTGTTCCCCCAAATATTTTAACCATTTAAGAGCCTAACTTCCATTCGTATTAGCAAATTTCCATACCGAGTATATTAATTTGAAGATCGAGATAAATCATCTTATTATGATGCGTTCATCGGTGATAAAAACTAAAGTGGTCGAAACCGATCTGAAATAAACTTCAGGTATTGTTAGTGTTGTAACAGTAAACCACTAACTAAATAACTAGATCCATCAATCTAAGAAAAAAAATAATACACAGAAAAAAAGTCTCAATTTTTTTTCTATTCTTTCGTGACTTATGGCCCACCCGCAACCTTTCGAATTTGATACCTCGTGCTAAATAACATAGGGAGGCGATCGTAGATCGTAGCAAGAATCTAGTTTCTCTCCACGAAAGGGATTATTTTGAACCCTAAACGAAACTCTATAAGGAACTGCTAACCTTCTAATTTTTTTTATATTTATTTTTTTAATACTGATGGTAATGTAAGCTAACGAAGTTGATACGACGTTTATGACAAGCTAACCTCTTTAGAAGAGTGTTCTTTTAGCAATTTCGTATCAATTTCTATCAACAAAGAGAATCGGTGTATCACACTTGACCAAACAATTTATATAAAACTAAAACAATCTTATTTAACTAATGTATCATTAAACATTTATTAGTTAAATATTTTATTAAAAAAATAAATACGAATTTTCTCCATTTAATGGAACAACATTGAATCATGGATATTTTTTTGGGCATTGAACCCACATATCAACATTCAAAATCAGTATAAATTTGTCTAATTGATATAGTAAAAATCTTAAGGTGTGAAATTATAAAACATTAATTCATTTTGATTGTCATTTGGTCCTCTGAGAGCTCTGATATCATTTTATATAAAATTTAGAACTTCTATCAGCTTAATATGGTACTGCAATGAATAAAAGTGAAAACCAATGTACCTCCTATTATATTCTAACTTCCAAGCATGATATTTAAGAGAGTTGTTAATGTCGTTAATTGAAACTTCATTCCCCCTATCATCCAAATATTGTACTATAAATGAAAACCAAATGACCTCCTGTAAAATCCTAACTTCCTGACACGATATTTAAAAGTGTCACAATTTTCATGTCGTTCTATGNAAGTAAGAAAAAAAGGAAGAATTTCTCCTTTGAACAATACAAATTGTCACGGACAATACCGAATGTCAGGTATAAGATAGGTTGGCCTTAGATCTGGCTTTCAGGACTGACCTCCTTTTAACCATTGTACTTCAGCGTTCTTTTTTAAGCTACCTCAAGCAAAACAATAATATACCTTTCCTTTTATTTCATTATGACATCGTTTAAAAAAAAGAAAGAATTTTAATTTAGAGATTAGATTTTGGTGGTAGACGTAGACGAGTATTTTAATTGATTTACGTCAATCAGTTTAAGTGAATACATTTGTTGACATCATAGCGGTCTCATTTAATGTAGAAAAGTAGATATTAATTATGAAAGTAACGTAAGGAATCGGTATACCGAGAGTCGGTAAGAACAAGCAGCAAAAACAGAAGCGGTAAAGTACCAAGGGTGGACTCATTAAGATATAGGCGCTCGGTAAAGAATCTTACCGCATCGGCATACTAGCTTACCGATACCGCACCGATACCGTACCGACAAGTGAGGGAGCGGCCATAGTTGTATAGTTTGTACGGGAATAGGATTAAATACGTGTATCTATAGGTAAGTACTCGACAGTATTTGTCTCCTATGTGTGATAATCATCAATAAAAGGGGTATAGTTCAACAATCAAACAACGTCTTCACACAAAATTAATTGCATTTGAAACGTTATGACTATATTACTGCTGTTCTATTGCATCCTTCTTCGCAATGTAAGTAGTATGTTCAATAAAAATAGATACACTTCGTTTGCCGATCTATCACTTATTAGAAGAAAGTTTAAAAGTGTAGAAAACCCCTGGAACAAAAGAACACACCCACGTAATGGATTCGTTACCCAGACAGGTACCTACATTTTTCACACACAAATAGAGGTGCAAAGAGACTATTCCTTCTTTTATTGATGATGACCATAATGTTAAAAAATAAAACTATTTGCAGGAAAAAACACTCCTAAAACAAGGTGGAGAAGCAGTAAAAATCTACATTTTAAGCATCTAGAATATAGCCATAGCATATTCAGTAGGATATGCTATAGAAGTCCCATGGACGTTAGAACATACATCGGGTCAGCCATAAGATATCCAGAAACAAACATTCTACCCTCCAAAGGATGTGTTAATATACTAGGTGCAAAGTCGTGCTGCTTGGGGTATTGGGGTATATTCAAATATAGGTATTATTGCCTAAAGTGACATTACATATTTTTATGTTGTGTTGGTTGTATCGACTTTCATTCCTGATATTAAATCATTTCTACCCATTTAACTCATAGCAGATTGGCTTTAAAAACAAAATTGAATTATGTGACGGAATTATACTTTTTTATGATTAGTATTAACTTATGACACTCAAATTAGCCAACGTATATAAGGAAAAAAAAAATAGAGCCACTAGACCTGTAGGAGGGGTAGGTTCAGTGACATTTTTATTTGCCTAGTTGGCCCAACCTTCTCGAAATCAAAATCCAGAGCTCTCATTGCCTCCCCTCCACATTTTTTCAGTTTTCCCGCGCTGTTAAAAGTTACTACTAATTGTAATAAGAGCATTGTTTTTTTAAGTTATTGAGTAGGTGTCCGCGGGTTAACTCGCAATAACTAACTTAGTTTTCCGGTACAATTCGCGTCACGAAGGGTTTGAAGTCCCTAAACCCTTCGAGACGGGGATTCCACCGGAAAACCAAATTATTTATTTAAACAAATAGTTGGGTTTTACTTGTATGTTACGGAAACACTAGAATGTAATAGATAACAAATCATTGTTGGAATTAATACGTGTATTTAAATATGACAATCAAAATAGGTTTCGACAGACTAGTCCGTCTTTTATTGGTTATGGCCATGGCAATACTGTTCTTTTTCCACAAAAAAAATAAACTATTTGCAGGAAAAAACACTCCTAAAACAAGGTTATGTATACTATTTTTACAATTAGTATTAACTTTTGACACTCAGATTGGCCAACGTGTATGAGGAAAAAAATAAAGCCACTAGGCCCGTAGGGGTAGGTCCAAAATCCAGTGCTCTCATTGGCTCCCCTCCACATTTTTTCAATTTTCCCGCGCTGTTAAAAGTTACTACTGATTGTAATAAGAGCATTGTTTTTTTAACTTATTGAGTAGGTGTCCGCGGGTTGACTCGCAATAATTAACTTGGTTTATCGGTGCAATTCGCGATAGTCCCTAAACCTTTCGTGGCGCGGATTCCACCGGAAATCTAATTATTTATATAAACAAATAGTTAGGTTTTGCTTGTATATTAAGGGAACGTATAACGTATCGGTAACAAATCATCGTTGGAATTAATACTCGTACATGTATTACAATATGATTATCGGTATACGTTTCGATTTTAAATAATTTTTAAAGAACATTTCGAGAAGAAGTAACTGATTAATTTATTTCGTCTAATAAGACGATTTATTCATACTTTTAAACATTATTGTTAAAAATAAATCATATTAAAAAAAATTGTTTTGAATTGAAATTATCAGTAATTTTGAATAATTCAGTTTAAATTCATTTTACTTCATTTTGCTGAAAAGAACAATATTTACTGATGCCAAATGAAATAATTTACTATTAAAAATAACATTGAATTTACTAACTATGAAAAGTTACTTTTTTATAAAGAATCACTAATATTCTCTTTAAAAATAACATACCTTTAGTGTTTGTCTCTTTACATTTGTGTTTGTCTCTTTACACTAATTGGACCCAATTAGTCGCTCAAAAGAAGAGCTACATATATATTTTATTTTTTATTACAGTTTCACTCAATTTTAATGGACTTTATGGGTCGAAAAAGAAACAATTAAAAGTAAATCATTTGATAATAAAAAAAAAATAAAAAAAAACTTAGTAAAAAAAAAAAAAGTCGTTTATCTTGAAATTAAAAAATCGGCCCGAGACAACTCAGACAAACTTTGTCATAAACGAAAACGATTTTATGATTACTTAACCCAGTATTTCCCATTTATTAGTTATCGTAGTTTTAGTAAATTTAAATATTATTGAACATTTCATCAAAATGTATCATAAAACTTCTCCACGGCGGGGAATCGAACCCGGCTTCTCTCCGCCCGCGATTAAAGCTATTTTCTCAGGAAATAGATTTTTCCCAGGAAACCAGCTTATATTGTTAGATTCGTGTTTAAATGGACTACATTTTACAAAATCTTTTACAAAATCAAAAGTTTTCGAGAATTTTTTTTCATGTTATTCAGAGTTTATGGGGGGTAGCACCACAAAATTTGGGGCTTAAATTCATTTCCCGACTTCGCATTCGGGGTATGATTTTTTCTGAACATTTATACCAAATTTGGTCAAAATCGGCCCAGTAGGTTAAGCTCTAGGCGTCTGTACAAAAGACAGACAAACATTTTTTAAAAACCACTTTTTGGGACTCAGGGAACCTCAAAACGTGTTAATCAATCAAAATCTTAAAATCGAATTTTCACGCCATCACAATACTTTCTCTTTATATGAAAAAGTAGAAAATCATTCAATATTTTGTGAAATAGAAATACCAAAATGAACACATATCGGTTTGGCCCTATTCAATTGTAAATGATCTATTTATAAATATAAATTAACTGTTCTTGTTTTTTTTTAAATGTATATTAAATATTAGAAAGGTCCGGAAAATCATAGTCGAAACAATTATAGTCGTGTTCGAAGCGAAAGCGTTTGACAGGCAGTAGATTAAGAGGTCAAAATAATATCGAATCTGGTCAATTTGGCTTGGTGCGTTGACCGTGACAATACATTATACAGTTTATTATTTTAAATGTTTATTTTTCAATATAGGAGTTTATAATTTACAATTTACAGTCCGCTTTACTAACTTCTATTCTATACTTTTCAAAAAGTCTTTAAAGGCCCCCATACATGGTCAAACATTTTGACCGTGAATGGGGCTGTTTGATGTTTGCGCAAACATGATGTTTGACGTGTATGGCCTAAACTTGTCCGACATCAGGTTTGCGCAAAATGTTTGATCGTGTATGGGGGCCTTAAGAAGTTTTTGAAGCCGGCAACCCCGCCCCCAAATCAAACAAAAATAATTATAGTGAGGTGCAATGGTTCGATAGTTCAATTATCTGAAAATATAAGCCAGCATACTAGGGAGCAATTATTTGGATGTGTTAATAGAATGTTTGTCTCTTTAATCCATGACTGAGCTTTGCATTTCTTCGAGTGAACAATTGTCGTCGTTACCTTTATTGGAATCGAATTATCACGTTTAAATCAATTACCTAGTTATAATTATTAGGAGTTTTGATAAATAGAAGCAAAATAGCTATAACTGTTTTCCAATTTAGAGGCTTTAGGTCATTACAAGATTGTTTATCGTTAAAATTCCAATCGTAATAATGTAATCTAAAGGCGATAATGGTTGACGATTTTTATCAAGCCTAATTATATATCAATGAAGACAGCTCAGAAATTGGTGGATAACACTATTCGCCAAGGCTTGAACTTAATTAGACTAGACTTGATGTGATAACATGATTATGATATACATACATATAAATTAAGAAACTAGCAAATTTGTAAACATAAAAGAAACTAGTAATGTCAATGTCAAATGACTATCTGCAAAAGGCAAGACATTTAAAAAAATATATCTCCTGTTTACTACAAAAAAGTGAAGAAATTTGGAAGATAAAGAAGATGATGAAAGTTGAAGAGCGCAGGATCTTAAGAAATTGGGAAACACTGAAATATTAGGTAGATCCTTCTAATATTTAAGATAATAAATTTATCCTGTCACTATGGATTTCAGTTAGTTACGTTAATTTGATGCCATTTTAGTGTATGTGTAGATAATTATTACAAAAAAAAATGCTTATTTGAGAGAGAATGTATGTTATCGTAATCGCTATAAAAACCTTTAAATATTACTTGCAATCTTATATAAACAAAACATACATGCACAAATATATAAATTTTACTTAATAGTAACTCTGCTAAATTAAAAAAAAAAAAAAAAAAAAAAAAAACAGATAATAGATAAATGTCACTAATGAGGAAATTGCGTTGCAAAAAGAAATGCAGTAACTCACAATAATTACGTCGAATGCAGGAAGCAACGATTCTTAACTCAAGTTAGGTTGTTAAATCCTCGGTGTTGGGCTAAATTATTACTTCCTAACGACATACACCTAATTAGATTGTCTGAAAAAAGCGAGAATTACAATTGGCTGTAGAAAAGACTGAGGCAGCATTGAAATGTCAGGTAGCTCTGTAATTTATTCAATTTCAACAACAAAACGTCATTGTCAATTTAGCTAATGTTATTCCGCCTGTTCAAACAGTTTACCAGTTTACCACGGAACAAACGGTCAGACGTCCTTGTCGCTGAAAGACGAAAACAGAACCACTTTTTCTAATACGACCAAGTGGATTATCTTCAAAACCGTCTCGAATTTCGGGGATTTGAGAGGAGTCGTTCGAGTGACATTCAGGTGAGATACTGCTGTAGATATCGACGTCTACAATGTTTATCGTAATTTTACGAAATACGTAAAAGGAATTTTGTGACTCACGACATACCTTATCTCTCGGTCGCTCACGTGTAGACAACGACACAGTTTCCAGAAAGAGACTAAAACTTTTTAAAAGCTTGGCTTACGGCTTCACCGTGTCGAGGTCTGGAGCCGACGTATCCCCCACCTACCTAGCTACCTACCTAAACCCCCACCTGCTCACGGATCTACCTTCCACTTCCCTCTCTACCTACCTACCTTGCTACACCTGACCGCTTCCAGCTTCACCATCACCACTCACCGACCATCTGGTCTCCCATCACTTTCCCCGTCCGGACAAATAAGCCACAACCATAAGGCTCTATCTAAATCTAAACGATTGCAAAAAACGGCATTCAACATTCAATTGACTTCATCTGAGCATTCCAACTTACACATATGGTCAAATAAATACAAGGAACTTCTTTCAGAAGAGACGTGAAGTGAACAACTTCCCTTGCTCCACTTGTTGGATGTTGCAGTTAAGTGCTTAGAATGAACCTGTCACATAGTTCGTAGGCAGGTGACCTAAACCTATTGTGTTTACCAATAATCGGCTCATAGATAAAAAAAAACAACATTATGTTCAGGATTAAGGTCGTCAACCTAGTGCATTCACCTTAACTTAAGAAGAACCGACGGCTATGAAGGAAAAAATACCTCAATTCAATTGTTTAAGCCCTTCTGACATTTTTCCGTTACTTTTAAAAGTAGAAATATTTATTTTTACTCGCCTAATAAACGTTTTACTAAAATAATTCCTAGCCTCTTGGTTTATTCCTGGATAAATAATTTGTTGGATTAATTCATCGTCCTGATCCTGTGATTGTTTCCGCATTTCGAAGGTAAATAGAAAGAATTAACTCACATAGTTCTGTTTCAAAGTCGACGACCCTTCCTATTAATCTAACCTAGAACTAAAATCTCAACCCAAAGATCGGATAAAAATAATTAATACAAACAGTTACTTAATACAATATGTACATATTTTCATCGATATTGTGGCCTATAGTTCTACGCTTTGTAAACAAAATAGTGAACAACTTTCTTTACTATTGAGTCAGTATGCCTTGACTTGAATAATAAGCTATTGACTAGACAACACACGAATAATAATAAAACAAATTCTTAAGTTATCCCACGTTTGATGTATATAAACAACTTCCACCTTTTACATGGTATGCATTCCCACAAACATAATTTAATTATATTTATACACATGTACAAAGATTTTAGCTCTTAAAATAAATTAATTTAGTCAAGAATACGAAGTATTAATCTTTATCTATTTGGCTGATGATGTTGTTATCAGAGCAAGAATGATATAGTATAAAATGGCCTAACTACAAGCATTTAAATACAAGTACAAATTTTGAATCGTTTGAACAAATTGGCTAATATTTACAATCCCAAGACCCTATAAGGTGTGGTGACCTTAATGGTCGAATCTCGGCAAAAATATTTCATTGATGAATGTTTGAACATTAAATAATTAATTAGAAAGATTCGTTCAATTAATTATTTTATACATACACGCATTCATGCAATATAACACTATACACCTATAAATATTATTATATACGTTACACAGTTATCATTTATATAATCGAGTAGTCTCCCGACGACGCGACGGTGACGAATCACCTGGAAATAATGTGTTATTGTTATTAAGCTAAGCCAACCACATTTATTCCAATAAAAATAAACGTTCGTTTTGATTTGTTGGTCTTAAAATAGATAAAATAACTTATCTAAATAGATATCTAAATTAATTTACTTAATTTTACGTTTATCTACATATAAACCCAAGCCCAATGCCACGGCCTAAACGGCTCGTTTTTAGGGTTTCGAGGTCGTCCTAGAAACCCTTATGCTTTTGGTAGTGTGTCCGTCCGTCCGTCGCATCCTGGATTATATCTCCCAACCTATTGAAGCTATAGACTTGAAATTTTGTATATAAGTTTAACTTTTTTGCCCAAAAACAGAAAACCTATTGCGAACTTTAACACTCTAAATGTCTGCGATCTGCGCTCAATTGCGAATAGATCGCAATATTTTATATTTTTTGTAATTTTTAAGTTGGGTATCATTTTAAAGGTATTGAAATGTAGATAACAAATATGTATCGCGTTTTCAAAATGGTGGCCGTTTTACCCCCCAAAAAATTCAAAGAAACCCAACATTTACACCCCCTGCACTACNAAATGGCGGCCATTTTACCCCCCAAAAAATTCAAACAAACCCAAAATTTAACCCCCCCTGCAATACCCCATTAGAATAGGTCCAAAAATAAGGCAAAAATACATAAATATATATATCTCTGTAGTCCAATAAAATTTCCGGGAGTTGATTTAAAAAAAAGTAATTTTAAAAAATTTTAGGGGGCCGCAACTCGGGGGCCCCAAAATATTTGTGATTTGTAAAATTGAAGTTGGGTATCATTTTAAAGGCATTTAAATTTGGTTCACAAAAATATTATGTGTTTCAAAATGGCGGCCATTTTACCCCATAAACAATTCAATAAGCGCATACCAAAGATAGTACCTAAAGGATACTAATATATGCACATCTTGTATCTTAAAAGTGAACAATAGATATTTTTGTTTATAAAAATAAATAATAATAATAATAATGAATTCTTGTGACCGAAGAAACCCTTTTAGTAACTTGCTGGCAAGTACTTGACGGGATTTTTATTTTATACAGAGTTTTTCTTACAAGTGATTAGTTGTTTTGACTGGGATTTTGTGGTTAATAAAAATTAAACACAACTACATAAACATTTTCACTACAATTTTATATACCTACTAGAGACTAGGAACTTATTGGTGTTGTAGGTGTAGATAACGACATTAGATGTCTTGTACCTCTGGTGATATTTATAATATTGTGGTGACAATATTATGTTGTGTTTTCTCACATTTAACTTAAGAAGAACATAATTAAGTAGTGTTATTAATCAGTGCATATTATGTACTATGAGTTAAATGTAAAAAAAATAACTACAAAACAAATAATTGAACTATATATTTATAGTTTGTGTCATATGTGTGCTACTCCTTATGCAAGCATGAACATATGTAGTATACATAAACCCTGATAAGGAAAATATGCCATGTGTTTCCGTTCCTGTCTGTCAAATGTCAGTCTCCTCTACGTAGCTATACCACAACCACAATATTTTTTTATTGCACTTTAGGTCTTCTCTTCCTCTTTTGTGCTCTAATGGTGTCTATCACTTTTTTGGTCTTCTTCCTTAGTTTGACCTACCATATGTCCGGATCATCTTAACTTCTTTACCTTTTTTAATGCATTAATTGTATTTATTCTTCTTCTCTTCCTATCATAGACGTATCCAGAAAGGGGCAGCTGCCCCCTTCCTTTCCAAAACGAGGAAAATTTAGAACAAATAAAAAAATATATAAATAACAAATTTTGGAAAATGTTTATATCAAACAACGTTTTGTAATAAACTAATTACAACACAGAAACACTCGCACTATCTGTGAGAAGACTTATAAGAGTTACGACCTGTGAAATTTCTTAGGTGATTAGCTTGTGCAAGTCTTCATGTTTTCGACAGTCTGATTTACGATGCAAGCTTGTTGCTAGCATTCCTAAATTTTGTAAGACTTGATTGGCAAATAAATACAGTATCATCCCTGTTTTTCAGGATTATTTCGTTGATATTGTTACATTAGCCTGAAGAGGGAAATGCTGTCGCAAGAAATAACGCTAATCAAATCCATGCAGATTCTCATTTATATTTATTGTGTTAGTATAGCATTAATTTCTAAATATTCCGCTTTTCTGGAACTCAAAAATCATAGTCTGTTGCAAATGCACTCCAGAAGACACTACAGTCAAAGCCAACTAGTGCATTTAAACTACCTATTCTTTGCATGCTAAAAGTTCATAGGGAAGATACGGTGAACGTCACAACTACCCTTAAAAGATGCAGGTGATATTGCATTACATTTAAATGTTGATATAACTGCCAATGGCATTGCTGGCCGACAGACGCATAGAAGCTTCTTTGGACAGAAAGCATAGACAGAAGCATAGAAGCTGCTTTGACCAACAAAAGCATAGAAGCTCTAGCCAAAAATACACACCAATTTTTGTGAAATACTTAGATTCAATCATATCATCTTTAGAGGCCAAATTTTCTGAAGTCAAATCGCCTGCATTTTCATTGAGTGTCATAAAAAAATTTCCATCTGAGAAACATAAGAGGTGTTTCATTGGAGGAATGGAATATAAATTACTTCATCTTGTGCAACTTTCTAAAATTCATAAGGCGTTTGAGGGAGAAAGGGAATTTTGGTTCAGGTTCATAATGTGGATTGATGTTTTTAAAAAAGAGTGAATAGTTTTCCAGACTGTTAAAAAAGGCTAGAAGAAGACACTACCTTCCCTCCAATTTAGAAAACTACCCCTACTCCTCTCCCTCATAGACTACCTTTCTTTCAATTTATATAACTACCTCTACTCCCCTAATTCATAGACTACCTTTCCTCCAATTTAGAAAACTACCCCTACTCTCTCCCTCGTAGACTACCTTTCCTTTAATTTAAATAACTACCCCAACTCCCCTCCTTCATAGACTAACTTTCCTTCAATTTAGAAAACTACCCCTTCTCCCCTCCCTCATAGACTACTTTTCCTCCAATTAAGAAAACTACCCCTATTCACCTCCTTCATAGACAACCTTTCTTTCAATTAAAAAAACTCCCCCCCCCCCCTTCTGTTTTAAGCTGGTACCCACATGCTTCCTATTCTAAACATGTTTTTTTTCTTTTCGTCTTACACACTAATCTTATTCTACTGATATTGTTCTTTCTGAGACACCAGATCATGTAACCGAATAGCACGACAGTTAGTTAGTTCCCTCTACATTAGATCAAAAGAATATACTCTGAGGGTTAGGGGGGATATAAGTATGAATCCAGGCTACAAGGTACCAAAACTCGGGGCCTGGGTGAGTCAAATTGTAAGGGGTCGACTACTTTTGCTATAGCGTGTTGAGTTGTTGGTTTAAAATAAAACAGATAAAACTAAAAGACATAATATGTATATAGAATCTTAATAGAGACCAACAAATCCTATTAAACTTTAAGTAAGCACTAAATGAAGGTAGATGTAAATTCTTTACCTAAAACTTAAGTGAAAAGCAACATAAAATATTTATGATATACAAAAGCGTTTATGAGTATACAGCATAAGCACTTTATTTTACAGATGAATTTGTTTTTAACGAAAGAAATTAAGTAAACTGGTTAAAATCTTCATGTTTCCTTAGTCATTTTAAGTCTGGTGTTACCATAATCATTATGAAATTTGGTGTTTAAAAAAACGTGGTTTTTTACTAAACACATTTATCTCATTAACAGTTGATGCCTCTAAAAACAAGTTTGAACCTGCTTCGTTTACGAAAGCAACCAACCAGAAGCCGTCTTACGTGAACTTTAAGACTCGCCTTTGTATTGTAATGACAAACAACGGTCCAATTTAATAATTCAGTATGAATGGACTTCATAACTCATCATTTTAGATCAGAACCATTAAAAAAAAATTGAGTTTATAAGATGAGTTAACTAAAAATGAATAAGTGCCAGGGGATAATGCTGACTAAACTCCTGTTCGAGATATTGCCCTAAAGCCACTTGGGTGACATCTAGCGGGAAAAAGTTATACTACAAAATAGATCGATATGCCTTGATTTTATAAGGCTATTATTTAGTTTATATTTTTGTGTTTTTTGATGTTCTTTTTTTGTCAAAATACGAATTTATTTATCATTAATTTAAACTTTTTTTTTATATTTTAGTGAAATTCACTGTATGTACTAACAAAAAATGTTCTAATAAATAGTACTCGTTTTTAACCTTTATGCACTTAGTATACTTACAATCACGACTCTTTATAACATACCTACCGTGTAATTTTAGTGAAATTTTTAATGTTATTTGTTATTTAAAAGGTATTAGTAAACGTCAAATTTATTAGAAGCAATTCTGATGAATATTTAAGCTGGAATTTGGTGACAAAATTAACAGATTGTAACTAGAATTTGCAATAATACGAGTGCGTATGGGCGCTAGCATTTTTTCTATGCGCGAACTTAAATGACATCTGTTAATGTGGATTTATTATTATTATGGCATTGGTGTACAAATTAATAGAGTTTCTTACCAAGTTCGTTTTAAAAAGCTCTGCACGCTTGTTTCTTCTGCACTTCTGCATGTTCTTGGATTTGTAGAGACCTTCGGTCAGAGAAGAGGAAGGTCTGCGTCTCAATCGACTAATTTAGTGCAATATGCCTTTCACGACAACCTCTCATAAATCTCTTCCTTGTTACATTATGAAGGACAAGGTTTCTTATGATCTCTCTCAATATGGTGCAGTATATTATTTAATTTGACGTTTTGGAATTTAAATATGGTATTATTCCCTATGTGTGTTAGTTTTAGAAATTGACTAATCATTTAAGTAGAATATGTTAACTATATTAAAATACACACACACACATATATATATATTATATATTTATGTATACACTCATACATGTGTACATGTGAGTGTGTTGGTGTGTATGTGTGTGTATTATAATAAAGTAGGTAAAAGCTCATTGTGTGGTCTCAGAAGTTTAATTTTGTTCAATTCTTGTCATGATATAGACACATAATAAATCATTTATTTTGAATAATATAAAATATTTTGTTCATGAAAATGTATGTATTGATATCATTAGGATCATTGTTTTGCTTATGTTAAATCAGTGCATAATATGACCGCAGGAATGAGGATGTAGTACTATTTTTAAAATAATTGAGGCTTGCAAAGTGCGCTTCCACGTGTGTTGAAAATAAATGAGAAACATTCTTATGCTTATGTTTCCTTCACTGATTCACAAATTCAATAATAGTTGTAATACAGTTAATTTGAACATAATTGTGAATTATTGGTTGTTATGTAAATTAAAAGCATGAATTAAAATTGGAAAAACAATTACTATTAAGTATAAACAAGAAATGTGACCTTGCAAATTTATGAGTTCAAAGAACTCTCAAAGTAAACCGCGGAATAAGCGGAACTTTCCACGATCTAAAAAAAAAAAACAAGTTAACTATTTTCAATAAATAATAACCGAATAAGTTTATTCAGTTACTATTGGTAAGTTTATCGGTTCATTCAAAAATAGTTACACTATAGTTTTCGAAAGTAGTTCAAAAACACATTTTCAACTCTCAAATAAGCGAAACTGCAGTCAGAGACCTATAAAACGATGTATGTGTGGTTAAGTTATTTATTTTGCGAGTAAGCAAAACTATTTTCCGCGATCTACGAAACAAGATAAGAGTTTTAAACCGAAAGTAAATAAGTGAATTTTAGTGGCTCCGTGTGAAGGGGTTAATTTAAACATGAATTATAAAGCCTTGTTTGTTTTTAAGTATTTGTATTGTGTTTTAATTTCTTAGCTAATGTTATATTTTATTAAAAATTCACGCATCTTTATTCCTTACATTAGTTCTATTCACACGTATCTATTTGCTAAACGAATAACCACCTTTAACCTTGGTATCAAGTTGAAATGTAACTATTTTGTCTTTTAAAGCAAACACAAAGATAAAACGTATGTACGTGTAAGCTTGGTTATAGCGGATAAATATGTTTACATGAAGACCTTATGTAATCTCCCCTAGTAAAATATTCATACATATAATCTACAAATTTTCCTAGGGCTTGTTTAATATTTAACAGGTCNCGGGAGTCTCTTGGGCCCAGAGCGCATCACATGCTTACCGCGGGCCTGTAGGTACTATAAAGGCTTCTTTGAAATTATTAGCTGAAAGAGTCGTTGTGTTTAAACTTTTTTTTATACTTGTCAACCATTACCGAAGCTCAGATGTTTAGACAATCTCTTCACAACAAAATATTATTTGTAGGTTGAAAAACCCCTCAATGCAAATATGAGTGAATATGAATATTTTTAAACGGTAACAGAAGGGGACAGCTTAATAACCTCAAACTTATTCTTTATGCGGGCCAGTTCAGAGCCCCCCAAAGGTCTGTAACTTCCCCCGAAAACTATCTCCATTTAATTTATTTGTGTTATTAGTCCATATCCTTTTCTAAGATTGTAAATTTAAAAGAAATTGTGAAGAACGGGATTAGATTAAGACTATTTTAATCATACAGTTGCGTTAAAGCTGTCTTGATTTTAAGGGGGCTTTCTGATGCCCTCTTTATCAAAAAAAAATATGTCAACCGAAATATAATTTTGGATATTTCTGTCCACTTCGTCGAGTGAACCGATACTTTTTAGGGAAATTCTTCAACTGTGTTTTTAAGTAAATGATTTTATAAATATATTACGAATTATGAAACAAGCAGAGGGGAGCCGTAAGAATAAAGGTCTCACGTGACACGTCAGGGCCCTATTGGTAACGCCTCCCTTCCCCCTCGGCTTGTCTACCTCGCTTACGAGTCTCCAGTTCCAGTCTAGGGGATTTCGCAGTTTCCGTTGGTAACCTTGGTAATGATAACCATCGATCTCGTTCGGACTTTCTGCCAGAACCGAAAGGATATGTAAAAGTGAGAACGTACGGCGGGCAGTGTCGAGCATCCGTGTTCTATATGGATTTCGAGTTTTCCGTCGATTAAAACGACAGATGTCTTTTGTCAGTGTTAACGCGAGTTATGTCCGTGTCCGGGACGGTGTCTCGTCTGATAAAGTCGTGCCCGAAGCCCGTCATATCCGATTTTAAGGCCCGAGGATGAGTTATGAAAAGAACCAGGGGTTGTGTGAAAGCGGCCGAGACGGCGGACAGTCCGAAGAATACTGCCAGCATATTTTGCTTTTTAAACAGCAGTCGTTGCAAATCGAAGAATTAACGTCGAAATTGAACGCCGTCATGGCCGAGCGGGACGTCTTGTTGTGCGAAGTGAGTCGTCTCAAGTTCGAACTGGAGATAGCCGATCTCAAACGCATCAACGACGACAGGTCTGTCTTATCGCCACTACGGCCAACCCTTTTATAATTATTTATCGCCGATTGTCTTCCCTACTCCACTGTCCGATATTAACAGACATAATAGATAATAAAATAATTGATTATCAATATAATAACATGACCTTGTAAATACGAGCCCCACCCCCTCCTCTCACTCGCTCATATGTCTCATTTACCGATTTTTTCCTCTTGTATTTGAGTTTTCCGATCCTTTGGAAGTTTACTAATCTCTTCTAATGAGCTCAAATAAATTGTTTTACCATTTTTTGTTCTTGAACAATGGTTTTACGACGACTTTTTACCAGATTAATAATTTTGTTTTCACTTTTATTTCTCCCCCTACCCCCTAGTCAGCCAAATCCTTATACAGTCTATTTTAGTTAATAGGTGAAACTTGTAAACATAAATGTTATTTTTAATTAAAATACCATTTCCCTATTTAATCCTATTTTGTACTACAATAATATTAGATATTCCTAAATTATATTTAACATAACAGATTTTTAAGCTCTGATGGCCTAGAGAAAGTTTGTTATGTATTTCTAATACACACCTGTTTAAAATAAAAAATGTTAAGCTTTTATACATCGCGAATATTGTTTTGTTAAATCTAAGATCAAAAAGTTACGTAATCGAAGTTGGAAAACATTTATTTTAAAATAGTTTTTGAGAAGTAAATCGTTTCTGGAGTAAACTTCCTTTTAGGTACTCCACTGTTATAATGAGACTGATTGCTTTGAATATTTCATTAAGCTAGGATTCAATACTAGTAATGTCCCTTATTATGCTTACACTGCAGAAGTTAGCTTAAACATTGTGTTATGGTTTTGTTTTTTTTTAACACATTATTCTCAACCCACTTGGTGTGTGGGCACAGCAAGGGGTTCACTTATTAATATTTTACTAATAAATCACCGATGTAACCCTGCAGTTTTGGATAAAAAACACTCCATAATACCAAGTATCTTAATACCAATTTATAGTGCTAATACAAAATCCAAATCTTAAGAAAAATACATCTTTGAACCTAAAAGTTAGTACTTAAATCTTTAAGGTTATTAAGATAATTTATTTCATATTTATCATAATATTACTTATTATAATAATTGTCCAAAAACTCATTAACTCTTTTTTTTAATAAAGATTTTTTTTTAATGTTATTTTTGTTTAAAAAAGAACTAAATTGTGTGGAGTTTTATTTACATTAAGCATTTCTTTAAAATTATATCGGACATGTAACCCTTGCCAGGACGATAACTAATATTTGCGTTTATTGTAAAAATTTCTCTTTTGAGCTACAGTTATTGCCAAATGATTCCTAGCACGTTGCCAGAAGAAAGAAAGAAAGAAAAAAAAGAAAAAAAAACGGGATAAGGAGCCAATAAGAGTTCAGGATTTTCAAATCTTGAGCTCTCATTGGCTCCCCACCAATGTTTTACTTTCCCGGGCTGTCAACGCACTAAGATTCATTTGAATGTCAAACTGTATTGCTTCAATTTCATCACTGATGTTGCTTTTCAGCTGTATTATTGTTGTCGGATTTTTGGTGTTCACATTGCTTTTCAAGAAACCTTTAGAAAAAAAAACAAAAAAACTTGTTTACCTATCACTACAGTCTGTGCCAATTTTGCCTTAGTACATTAACAGTGTTAGAAAGTTAAAAAGGATTTTTAAAATCCTGAGCTCTCATTGGCTCCCCACTCCATTTTGTTTTACTTTCTCACGCTGTCAACGAATGAAGACTCATTTGGCACAGACTGTAGGGTGTTTCTGCCTTCTCTGGTCTTGCAAGCATTTAATAGATGTTTATCCAGCATTTATTTACTGTGTTCAAGATATCTGCTGTCTATACTTTTAGGTGTCACAACCAAATTCTTTTGATTTAAATTTAAAGATAGAAGAAAAAAATGTTTCAACTATATTTTAAAAAATATTTTGGTTTCTGTAAGTGTTAATTTAAATTTACAGGCTCGTATAAATCTCTAGCTGTGTATCCCGTTCAAGAAAACTATGCGAATCATGTTACACTAAATCAGTCCTTATGAAGTTTTATACTTGTAGAAATCAGATTTCTTACTACACCTAAATAGTTACGGATTCAATTAAACTTGTCGTGTGAGAAACTACCTTTGGCTGTTGAATCTTATAACAAATGTTTCAGATTATTCAACTTTTTTAGTGTTTAGTGTATTTCACCTAACGCTAAGACTACAGAGATTGGCAAAAGAAGTTCTTTTAAATTTATTTAAATATTTAATCAGTGGTATTCAAAGTTTCCAAGAGATATAACAACTTATAAAGTCAAGTTTGCTTTTATTAAAAATAAGGGTTTTTTTTCTAAGGGCCGGCTGCCCTACCTCAGGAAGTGTCAATTAGTATGTGTATTACATTTGTTATTTTCCTTTTTTTTACCGTTCTTTTTTTGGGTGGAAAAAATAATCCTTGGTAAACACTCGTTAGCTTTTGCATCTGAGTTAGAGGTTAGACGGTAGCAGCTACGCAATACATATCTCAGTCCACTAGTACGTTTAAATGACCTGGAAGTGCAAGGTTAAAGGAGGCCAGGATGGGCTCTTTTCAATACAACGAGCCAGCCCCCTTCACTTTAGAAATCTTGTCACTTGTTCGCAACTACAATACCTTGATTCACATGCTTTCTTCTAATAGCATTGCCTCTTGCAGTCAGTCAACGGTACTACTGATGCTAACATTATTTCAAAAGTGCTTCAGCAAACTAAATAAATGGACGCATTCCATATACCTGTCATTTTCTCAAACAAATAAGTAAGCATATGTTAATATCATATTAATGCACTTGATTTGTATAACTAATATTTGAATGTTTTGAAAAAAGTAAATATAATAATCTATTCCGCCTTTGAATCCAAAGAAAATATTTGCTCTACGCACTAATAATTTATATTTTTAATTTAATCATCAACAATTTCATTAATCGAGGAGAATATTGATCTACAATTAATGAAAACAAACAATGGCAATGAAACATGGAAAACATTCTGGTATAGTCATAAAGTGATACTGAGGTCCCGTGGCG
This sequence comes from Gerris buenoi, assembly GCA_001010745.2. NCBI lineage: Eukaryota > Metazoa > Arthropoda > Insecta > Hemiptera > Gerridae > Gerris > Gerris buenoi. Next base: position 416,044 of record KZ651492.1, read on the forward strand.
GGAATTATGAATTATGATTTGAAAAAGTATAAATACAACTATAGTATTTATTTAATGCAATTATTTATTATTGTTGTGAATGATGATTGTCATCAATCATTTTACTATCAATAGTTTTTCATTGAAACTTTAGTGTCAATATTTATTACTATTATCTCATTATTTACCTTTAATAGAACTTCATTGTTTACTTTATAGTCTCCGTCAAGGTCGCCATAAATAACTTCTTCATTATTTAAAGATTTACTCATTATTTTTAATATCCTCTTTGAAAACATTTTCACTCACTTTTTAAAACTCAAAATAAAAAAGCAAATAAATCTTACATTGAAAACACTTAATGTAAAGTCTAAAAAGTATCATATTATAACACTTCTTTTTAGGCACTGTTATAATGTAATCAAATTATTTGTTTTTGTTGTTATTAAAAAATTTAAACATTTTTTTAAAAAAAATCTGTTTCTAACATCATCTTTCATAGGATTTCCGAGTTATTTCAATTTTTTTAAATAATTTTTCACTTTATTATAAGACTAGAAGTGTAAAATTTTATCAGGTTCATGAGATTTACACCTTTTAGTTCCCAATCTCATTTTGAAAATAAGCAAACTAATAACTCTGCGCCTATTATAATCACTCTATATCAGAAGGGAAACTTCTTTTTACATATTAGCCTCAAAATAAATCATTGCCAGGCTGAGATTAAGAAGTTAAACTCTTATTGTGATTAATTGATGTTTATAATTATCATTTTATTAATTTACATACTTATGGTATTATGATGGCCTCAGAGGAAGGAAGAGGTAGAGGGAGATATGCGATTTCAAAAGTGGTTCATTATGCTCCCCCCATATATTAGCGCTTCAAGCGAGCTCAATCCGAACTAAAGTGATCACGTGGTCACTGGTCCTTGTCCTATTGGTCTATTCCTTGTCTTTCTGTCTCCACAGACGGTTGTCAACAAATCCTTATCAGTAGCATTTATTTGATACCCCACTCAAAGAAGATTGCTATTGGTTATCTAGGAACTATTACATGTTTATTAACGACGTTTCTACCTTTAGCTAATTAATAAGATTAACAACAAACATTAAAGTACATTATTTATGAATAAAACTGTATAAAAAATAAAAATATTAAATGTCGTAAGAAAAGATCACTTATTCTAATCAGCTGATATCAGATACATTTAGAGTTTTTATCGAGATATCGATACTGTTTCACCAAACTGCCGCTTGGAGAGCTAATATATGGGGGTAGCATAATGAACCACTTTTTGAGACCCAGTTTCTATAGCATTGTTCCCTCTACCCCTTCCTCCCTCTGAGATGATGTCATATTAAACATCTTAAATAACCGAATTCAGTTACATTGTATCTATATTTTTAGGATATCGTGACTGAGATTACTATGTTAGTGTCCCTATATATACTTACTTACAGGGATTGCTCTTAACTTTCTGATGCTCATGCTCCTTCCAATCGCTCCCATTTCTAACTAAATGTCACATCTTTATCTAAAATTTGGGTCGAAAGGACAGCATGTTCCCTAGGGTTAATTTAAAGGAAGTGTCTCGAATCCTAATCTGTTTCCAACCTACCCACTATTACATCCTAACTCCCGTGCAGTTGTTTCTAGTGATGCACCTTTATCTAACAATAGCTGGCCATACACGGACGCTCTTTCATTCCGAAAATCGTGGCATGTGCAAACAGGAAAGGAAAGTGGGGAGATAAATTTACCCCGTAAGTTTTTCCCTTGGTAAATCGTGTCATGCGGAAACGGGAGAGGATATGTGAAAGGATACGGGAGAGGAAAGAATGGCAAGGGAAAATGGGAACACATTTTTCGACAAAGGGATTTCTCAAGTGATTGCATGGCGCGTTATCATTTGAAAGGAAAAAACGTTGGTGTATGGGAGAAAACCTTAATTTATTGTGTCATTTGGCGTTGCGGGTTGTTCGCCTACGTGGCGTGGGGCGAATCCCTTCCCCGTTTTCCTCTCTTGTGTTAACGCCCACTAACGCAGATGATAATCAGAACAATATTTTTCACGAATTGTTTGTCAAATCATTTCCCGTATTTTCATGGCGTGTGATACAGTCCACTAACACACGAGCTTTTAGAAATGATTTGGAAAGATGCCGCGATTTTCGAAATGAAAGACTGTCCGTGTATGGCCAGCTATTGGGTCACAGCCAATGGAAGTTTGGTATGCTCTCAGTTTGAGATCTAACTTGTAGTCTCCTCCTGAAAAAGTTTTAATAAATGTGCTTTTTTATTTTATTATTTATTTATTTATTTATTTATTTTTTTTTTTACCATTGCAGTAGAACCGAGGAAACCAAGACTTCTCTTAATGGTGGAAACAGCTTCATTAATGGAAATCCTGATAGGTATGCATGGATATAATTTCTTATTTCTTAAATCAGGCGTTTCAATGACAAAACAATCTTTAATAAAAACTGATTTTGACTGATTTTAACTGATTGGTTTTCAGAAATGAAAACCAATTGCAGTAGTACAAGGTTGAGATTGACTAAAATAGTACAGCAATAATTATTTTAATCCGATGTGATTAAATTTTTAGTGAAGGATTGAAAAGTAGGTGTTAGTGTACTGTATTTATGAATCTAGCCACACAGCAGCACACTTGGGGGACTGATTCTGTAACTTTTTTGACATGTATTCAAACTTTTATGTTTCTCCGACTGGAATATTTATCAAATTATTGACTGTAAATTTGAAAAGTGATGTCAGTGCTGTTTGTGGCCGAATACCGAACTATGCCGAGATTATGTTGTCAAGTAATAACATTAACAGAGCTAAACTTCTTTTAACTCTTCAGTACTCAGTTTTTCTTAACCTTTCATTTAGAATTTAGAATACTTTCTAACGTGTATGTTATATGACGTAACTTTTATTAGTGTAAAATCGTGTAAAATCATACATAAACTTGTAGAAAAAAAAATTTAATTTAAAATTTATTATATTTTGTTATTTCCTGTTCATTTTCATTCATTGGTTTTAGTTCTGACCAATTTCAAGATGATTGCAGTCCTCCTAGTCCACAATTTAACTGGTCTCAATCAATATGTGGGAAGAAAACATCATTACGAGTCTCGAATGATTCTACACAGAGAAATCGACATCAGAATGTGTATGTTCTTTTTTTTAATCTGAATATTGCGTACCATACATTTTTGTATGCTGACTTATTTTTATATCATTTCACTAATATGTATATCTTGTTTATTTTAAAGGTATGAACTGTCTCAGGATTTATTGGATAAACAGATTGAAATGCTTGAAAGAAAATACGGTGGTGATAGGGCGAGGAATGCTGCCCTCACTATTCAGCGAGCTTTTCGACAATACACATTACGTAAAAAGTTTGCAACAATCACTGCCATGGCCAAAGCTGAAAAGCGTTTCAGTAGAAGATTGTTTGGACTAAATGAAGATGGTCAAAATGAATCGAAATGTTTAGATTGCTTTACAAACAGTGGTAGTTTAACTCAAGGAAGCAGTGCATCGTTACCGATACGTTCATTGTCTATGAGAGAAAAAAGAAATGTTAGTGGTCCACATTTGCCTAGAAGCTATTCAGGAAGATGTGAATTGGCTTGTTACTCTAACCAAAGCTCTATATGTTACACTGTGGAAACGTTTAACGAGACGAAACCAGTAAGCTTACGTTTTTACAATTAGTTTTCACACCTACATTAGGCTTTAGTATTATTGTCGGCACTTCTTTAGATTGTTACTCCCCTAATGAAAAACAGAAGGGATTAACAATCTTAATAAGGTGAACGGAATGTTCTTCTTTAGACTGTTACTCCCCTTATATATCTGTGTATCGGAGATAAAGGGCACTATCACCATTTTTTACAAAATTGAGGTTTTGACAGTTTCCTATTTATTTTTTTTTTTGCTTTTTTAGAGGTACAAGGCACTATGTTCTAAGACTAAAATTCACGGATTTAGCCAGTTGGGAATGGCACTATGAACCAACATGCTGGGCAGGTAAAGAGCACTATATGGACATGTTGCTGTTTACCTCCAGAGAATTAAGAATAAGTTAGCACTATGTCCAGATAGTGCCCTATACCCACTCCACTTAGTAAAAAATAAAAGTACAAAATTTAAAAAACAAATGTGTAAAAAATCATTAAAATAGCTCTCCCGAAAAATTTACAATTTGGCACATAGTGCCCTTTACCTCCGATACACAGATATATAAACAGAAGTGTGATATCCCTTTGTCCTAAATTACATTGGACTAAACATCCCTTTTGTCTTAATAGTTATTTAGACAAAGGAATGTATAAATCAATTATTCTAAAATAAAAGGGGAGCAACGATCTACAGAAGTACCTTATTATCTACATTATGAATGAATCTAACCAAGTTAATTTTAATCACTACATTTTAGACTAATTGTTTTAATAAACCATACATAGAGGGGAATTCAATATAAAGAGTCGAGTGAAAAATGATTTACTAAAAAAAATTGATGTTTTACTTAAATTACAAGTATTAAGATTAAAATGAGATATTTTGGCCTATCAAGCATAAGTGAAGTAACAATAAATATTAATGGCAAATAAAAAAAAATTGATTATAAATAGAATAGTAGCCTCTATAAGTGTGTAGGAGACCACATTTTGTGAATTCTTCTACAGCCACTTGTGGTTTGTCAACGAGTGAATAAGTATAAATATGACATATCTAGCTTTTAATAGACAGCTTGGTTTTCCGGTGAAATTTGCGTCTCAAAGGGGATGAAGTCCGACGTTTCGCTTCCACTACTGGAAGCATCTTCAGGGGTGTGGTGCATCGTGATGTTTACTTGAAGCAACAACAAGACATACTGATACCTAGTATGTCTTGTATACGTCGGACTTCATCCCCTTCGTGATACGGATTTCACCGGAAAATCTAGCTGTTTATTACGAGTCTACCCGCAGAAGCTTACATTCTAAGATATCTAGCTTTGTTTGCTAAATAGATACAAATCTGAACATGCAATAAGTAAGTACAGGAGGCATTGAAAGTTAAAGGCCTCGACTCAACTCAAATCTTCTATTCTCTTATTTTACTTTTCTTTCTGTTACTTATTTTATATTAATATGTTTCAGAATTCCGATAACTTGTTAAAGCCTGGTAGACCTGGCCGAGTACCACCTGAAGTACCTAAACGTACATCATCTATATCTGTTCGTTCTTTTGAACCTAGTATTGCCAATTTGCAGAAAAATTCCGATAGCGGTAGTGTGTCTAGCATCCATTCTTCTGGGAGTGATTCCAGTGTCTTGCACACTTCACAGAATTCGGCTAAGAAGACACAGGTTGTTAGTTTTCCTATTAGTATTTATTTGTTATGTGTCTCAAAAAAATTTACTTTTAATAATATTTTTTTATGATTATGGTCAATGAATAAGAACTTAAATTTGTTTACTAAATTATTTTTTTTAAAATGGAGCTGTTAAAATAATTTGTGCCTATTCTTTATTTATTTTTGGATCACCAAAACATGGACTAGATCACGTTTTATTACCTGCGACCATTTGAAATTACAAGGTGTTAAATTGTTAGTTGTTACTCTGTTTAGTTTTAGTTCCTATGAAGGTGTGCAGTTAGGCACATGACTAGTGCAGTTAGTGTGCAAAATAACAATAAGAATATAACTGTTTTAACACTGTACTGAACAATGAAAACTGTATAACCTAGTAACATCAAAACTATATTTGTTTGTCTTTATTAGCTGTGAATTACAGAACAAGTAATTTGGTCGAGATATTGGTGTTGGGACCATTTATTAACCCATTTAACGCATTATCCAATTCAGTAAAATACCTCTCTGACGAATTAAAATATAACTAATGAGAATACAACATTTAAAAGTTAATTTTTTGTTGTTGTTGTTGTTGGGATCCTCTTTGGATACAAACGCCAGCAGGCCTGGCGGAGCCTCGTAAAAGGGTTCTACTCGAGGTACAAGGATACTTCTTTAGATTGTTACTCCCCTATGTTTTTTATACTATACATGACTTTGACTAAATAACTATTAAGACGCAGGGATGTTTAGTCCAATGGACGAAGGAATATCACACATCTGTTTTTATAAGGGGAGTAACAGTCTATAGAAGTGCTGGTACAAGGGAAAGAGGTGCCAAAAGGGTGGGCTGGAGCATTCAATGGGTTGAAAAAAATTGAAAATGCTACACTTCTCAAAAGCTGTGTATTACAAATCCAGTTTCTAACTGAAAATGAACTGGTTTAATTAAAAGTATGACCCAGAACCTTTTAAAAACCCAGTTTTATATAGTGCCAAGTTAATATAATTGTCATACTTTTATACCAATCCATTTTCGGCTGTAAATGGATCCTAAATGCACAATTTTTGTGAATTTTGGCTTCTTCTCCTCTCTTAATTCATGGCCACAACAACAATACCTCAATGAGTATAAGTTGTACAGAATTGAAGTCACATTATTAGTACAAACGTGTATCTGATACAAAAATGCAAAGGATTTCCCCATCCTTCACTCATTTATCATTTCATCCTCTAGTTTCTCTTTTTTTCAGTTTAACATTTTTAGTTTATCTATTTCACAGTGTATATTTCTTTGTAGATAAGATTTCAGAACCACTTCGATTTCAGTACCAGTTCATAATCATGCTAGATTATATTATCATATCTTTTCTTAGTTAATTCAAACTTTCTTTATTTATTTTTTCTTCAATCATTATCATCTGATTTTATGTTATGGTTTCAGTTTTATTTTATTTCTTTTTTTTATCTTCATTTAACTTAGCTTCCTAAATATACAATTTATTCTTTTAGAGTTACGAGCCTTCAGAAAATACCAGTTACCATCTCCATCATTCATTTTATAAGGTAACATTATCATTTCCATCTCTTTACATTCTTTCATCCTTGACCTTCATTTTTGCATAGTGAAACCAACATTATTACAAGTTCGTTTTCTTTTGTTGATTTCCTTTATTTCAAGCTGTTTTATTTAGAAAAAAGTTCCTTAAACTTTATAAAGGTACATACACTTTGCACAAAGTATATAATTTTTTTTTTTTTTTTTTTTTAAATAATACAACTATTATTCGTTTGTTATTAAATGGTGTGCCTCAGTAATTTAATCAACTACACTAAACATCGATGTATATTTAATTACATGAGCAAAATACATTTCCAGGCCTATTGTTACTGAGTCAATGCAGTATTTTATTTGTTTATATTATTAAAAGAAAATAAAGAACATGTGTAGAATTTTCTTTATATTATGTTAATTTACAAGTTATTTAAGAATACTTCTGTACTCCTGAGAAAAGAAACAGCTAAAACTCTTGATGAGTCAGTCAGCAATGTAAGTCGCCCTTGGTAGGTGTGTGACTTCTCTTCGCAGATAAGCTTGAATCAATTCAAAATATGCTGCTTGGGTGATTCATTTTTATTATTTAATAATAAAATTATTATTTCCCCTTCTAATTCCTCATTATATTGATACGAGAATAATGTGTTCAGTGAGTTAGCATTGCTGGATCAAGGAGAAACATTTTTGAACAACTACGGAATTCTTTTGCGTTTAATCTTTAAAACTGTGGGTTTAAATTTTATTATTAGATATATATATTTAGTAATATTTTGTCATTGGAAGCATGGATGGCAAAATGAAGATTTATTGACCATTTTATTTAATTAACTTATATTTTGTGCAGATACCTGACACAGTTCGAAAGAGGCAATATCGGGTCGGGTTGAATTTATTCAACAAGAAACCAGAAAAAGGAGTAAATTATCTAATAAAAAGAGGATTTCTTGATAATTCGCCGCAGAGTATTGCCCGGTTTCTTATATCTAGGAAAGGACTTAGTAAGCAGATGATCGGTGAATATTTGGGAAATCTTCAGAACTCTTTCAATGCTGCTGTTTTAGAGTAAGAGGTTTTTTTTTATTATTATTTTTATAGACAGTATGACCTACAATAGAGTATTGAAAAGGAAAAATTGGTTTATTTCTGAGTTTTTAAGAAAAATTCACTTCTGTACTTAAAAATTATTTCTGTACTTAAGCCACTGAAAATTACATAATTATCTTGATTTTTTTTAAACAGTGTACCAAGAGTAAATTAGCGTTACTTTTGACAGGGTAGCAAAATGTGGTTCAGAAGTGGAAAAAGTGTTTTTATCGTTTTTTTTTTTTTTTTGAGATATTAAATTTTAAATTATTTTCCAAAAATAATAAGCTAACACTAAGTGATAGTTGAAGCTTAATTTTAATTATAATAAAATATGGAGGGACGCCAGGACTAGCAAGCTGAAGGAAAGAATTACTGATGTCATTGAATTACCCCACAAATGCCTAAAACTAATTCTTAACATGTTATGATGAACTAACATTTCCTTGGCATTAATTACTCAGTGCCAAGGGAATAAGTCAAAAAATCAACTTTAAATAACGAAAGAGGTTAGGGGAGAGCTGCAAGTATACATAGAACCGCACAGATGCGTTCTACAGGGCAACTGGTTAAATAGAATCTGATCTGTGGGCCTGGGCATAGTGTAGTTGGAAGAGAACATTCTGGGAGAATGTTCCACTGACCCAACCAGCAACATGTTCCTGGAATGTAAAGCGTTGTCAACGTTTTAGTACTGTTAAGGTTTTTGTGATACTTTTAGGTATAAATAGAGATAGACTTGACAACCATTTTATTAAACTTCATCAATTAATTGAAAACCCTGTACAAAAATAAGATTTTTAGTGATTTAAGTTCAATAAGGTTTTAAAGAATCACTTTTACTCAATAACCCACAAATATACAAATGTTTTATCTATTGTTTATGTGGAACACACTGTTGAAGAATATTTTTTATAAAGTGTGTTATTATAATTATTTTTTTTTAATATATTAACTTTGTTTAATCATTTGATTTTATTTCAGGTATTTTTCACAAGAAATCGATTTATGTGGTATGCAAATTGATGTTGCTTTAAGACGGTTTCAAAGCTATTTTCGTATGCCAGGTGAAGCACAGAAAGTTGAAAGAGTTGTCGAGGTATTTAGTCAGAGATACTGTCAATGCAACCGAGACATGGTGGCAAGGCTTCGAAATCTTGATACAGTGTTTGTCTTGGCGTTTGCAATCATTATGCTGAACACAGATCTTCATACTCCAAATCTCAAACCAGAACGTCGCATGACTCTAGATGACTTCATTAAAAATCTAAGGGGTTGGTTCTATATTTTTTTCATATCATATTCAGATCTCCTTATAACAAACTTCTGTTCAATATAAATTTCTATATATCAAATTTTGTCCACGAATTCATATCTATTTCAAAAGATCATCGTCATCAAAAATGTCCCCATGAATTCTCCGTTTAAAATTATTTCTATAGTACAAAACTAATTTTCTATAACAAACAAAATTCATAAGGTTAAAAAATGAATATTGGCGGTGATTGTGCAATCCTTTATTTTCTTAAATCCATTTTATGGTGTTTCTTGCTCTAGCACTCCAAAGGTGCGTTTACACCTGACACTTCTCTCCGGCAATAAATGTCAAGTGTGAGACAGAAATTGCTTTGAGTGTTTACATCTGGGAGAAATTGCTTGAGATTTATGTCCGAGATATATGTCTGACACTTCTTGCAATGCTTAAATTTTCAATAAATGTATGAAAAATGTAATAATCGGTGTTTACATCTGTTGTTATAGAAGTGTCGACATAAATCTCAGACATAAATTTTTCGGTGTTTACACTACTCAGATTTCTGTCTGACATAAATGTCATGTTTTTCTGGAACTATCAACTTCATCGTATGGTTGTTCGACTGTATTTGTCAGGTCCATTTTTGTATTTTTCCTAGTCAATATTTTTGTAGGCATTTTTTCACCTAGATGATGTTTGGACTCTTTTTCAATAATTTAAATTTCTAATTTCTCATATGCGTAGTATGTATATACTGTCATAGTGATGGTGACAAAATTTGATTTTGAGATTTTGATGGATTTACCCGGTTTTTGAGGTACTCTGGGTCCACAATAGTGTTTAAAAAAAAAAGTCTGTCTATTGCCTGTGCGAGACGTGTGGAGCCTAAATTACCGATTTCAATTAAATTTGGCATACATATTAAATGTTATAATTAAATATTTTAGGTGTTGATGATTGCTGTGATATTGATCGGAATATGCTTATTGGTATTTATGAAAGAGTTAAATCAAACGAATTCAAACCTGGCTCTGATCATGTAACTCAAGTTATGAAAGTTCAATCTACCATAGTTGGCAAAAAACCTGTAAGTTTTGTAAGTTGTTGATATCCATTTCTTTTTATCTATATAATTTTGATGTATTTTATAATTTACTAATATAAATATTTTTGTTTAAATAAGTTGGCATTATTTTCAAACAATAGTAAATAATCCTGTTACATTATCTTTATTATTAAAATTAGTAAGAAGATATTCTTTCTTGTTTTAGAATCTTGCTCTTCCACATCGACGTCTTGTTTGCTACTGCCGACTGTATGAAGTAAACGATGTTAATAAAAAAGAGAGACCTGGTGTACATCAACGAGAAGTCTTCCTTTTTAATGATTTGCTTGTAATAACGAAGATATTAAGTAAAAAGAAAAATTCTGTTACTTATACATTTAGACAAAGTTTATCTTTGTCGGGATTGGCAGTTTCACTTTTTGAAGTTCCATGTAAGTTATTTGGATTTATTAAGGGAAATAATCTCGATTTAATTTTAAAGTTTGTTGGGTTAAGTTTGGGGAATTTTCCTTTTTTTTTATTTGTTTATAAATTATAAATTTGTTTGTTTGCTTAAAGTTAATTTTAATAACAGGTTGTGTCATGAAATAAAAAAGATCAGTGTCTTGATTAAACTCGAACACTCGAGTTGGTTTTATTTATAAGAAATAAGTTTTTGTAGTAAGGATCGGGATCTTTACACAGTTCTTTTCAAAATATAGTAAATGCCACTTAATGTGATCACGGTTAATGTTATAAAGCACTTAGTGTGATTAAAATAGCTTGAAACGGGCCCAGCCAATACCAATGCATTAAAAATTTTCCGCTTATTGTTATCAGTATTTTGTTGATTGTGATCAAAGTTGAGAGCATTGTTCCTAAAAACAAAAAATAGTAAAAAAAAAAAATAAAAAAATAAATAAATAATAATACAATAGAACCTCGATAAGAAGTGTCTCAAGGGGATTAGGGAAACAGTCTTGTTATCGAGGTGCTCTTTTTGTTGAGGGTCGTGTTATCAAGGTTATTTTGGCTATCAGTCGTGTTTTAGAGGTTAATAAAATGTTAGGAGCAGGGTGGGGTGGGGTTTTTAACTCTAGACTTGTTTAAGGTCGACCCATTCCTGTATAGAGTCGCGTTGTAGAGGTTGATTTCTCTAAACAACTTGTTTTTTTTGGGGGGGGAGGAGTATTTTAGTCCCGTTCGACTGCTCATAGGGTCATTACAGGACGGGGGTTATCCGACCACTTTACTCATAAAACGACTTGTTATAGAGGTTCTGAGTTATGTTGTGAATTGGAAAAAAAATCCATGTTATTGAGGTTGTTTGGATGATAATAGTCGTGTAATAGAGGTTAATTTAACAGTATGTGTATGGAAATCTCAAGGGGATTTGAAAATTGCACTTGTAATTGAGGTTTTCGTGTTATTGAGGGTCGTTTAAGCGGGGTTCTAGTGTAATAATAATAATAAAAATTGTAAAAATGATGTAAATTGCAATTAAAATTATTCAGAGTGATGCGTCATTACTTCAGTCAGTGTGTGTGATAAACACAGTCTTCTTAATCATTTTGATTCCTCTGGTGGTACCTCTTGCTTATTGTTATTAGTCGGTTAGTCTACTACTTTAAGCGTTTATTGATAACTTAAAGCAGCATCCACTGCAATTGATTTGTCAGTACAATTTTCTCTTTACAAACACACGCTCATAATATTATTTTGTTTGTTTATTATTGTTGTTATTTAATGGCTAATCGTATTATTTTAGATTACCCTTATGGAATACGTATCAGTCAGAGAGTCGATTCTGAAATTCTGGTTACCTTTAACGCTAGAAATGACCATGATCGTTGTAAATTTGTTGAAGATATCAAGGAATCTATCAGTGAAATGGATGAAATGGAAAGTCTACGAATCGAGGCAGAGCTCGAAAAACAAAAGAATAATCGTAATGGAAGGTTTGTGCTCTTTTCAAATATCTTTTTTTAAGGCCTGCCACAATGCATACATAAAAAATAAATTGATTGATCTTAGGTGCTCTACACGATGAACTACTTGTAATTGTTAATTCAATTAGAACTATATCCCAGATATGCACTTTCAATTACTTTTTTAAATTATTACTATTAATATCTATTTATTTCTTCTATATAT
>KZ651492.1:429715-453137 GCA_001010745.2 Gerris buenoi
GATTTGTTTCATCTTTACGTATCTAATCAAGGTATTACTGTATGGCATATTTCTCATTTATCAAACTACCATTTACGTAACCTCCTTTGTATTGTTAACAGACTGGTATATTTATTCATTATAATTATAATTTTATTAAGGATGGATCTAGTATGTGACGCACCTATTAATGCAGTTATTTATCAAATATTGCATATCTTTAGTAATTGAATTCAAATATGCTCTCAGGAAAGAGCACCTTAAATATCTCGTCATCACTGATCCTCTTTTCTTATTATTATTATTACTATGGATATTATTAGAATTTTAAAATTATTATTAATTTATTTATATTACTTTAAAAAAAACTTGTTTTAACCCTTTTAAGATGTTTTATATATATAATACACTATTAAAGTTGTGTAATACTCATTTTGTACCCGATATGATTTATTGTTATGGGTTTCATTCTTGCCAGGTGGAGTGATTTTGATGTTACTGGAAATCATTTGCAGCATGTAATAAGGGATGACTATGGTATGGCATAATGTTCAATGCTTTGGGATTTCAATGTTTAATTATATTTTAGTGAATTTCCTTTTTTTTAATTTTTAATGTGGTTCTTGAATCCGAACCACCAGCAATTTCCTTGTTTAATTTTTTTTACATTGTTAAAATATAATCTTTGACTAACGTCAGTGCAATTACCTGTATTGAAGTAATTTTCAAAGATAACCATTTTTTTAAATGACCTAAAACTTTTGAAGTCTTATTTTGAAATTAAGTTAAAATAAAGTCATTATCTATAAAATATACCCAGTTAATTTAATAATATAAGATGATGCTCTTGTTTATTTATATTTGTTAATGAATTAAAAATGGAAATTCGCCGATTTTTAGATATTTGCTTCTTTTTATTGGTTACTTTAACCAATTTAAAACTTGCAGTAATTATTTACTGAGCTAACTTGTTTGTTGCTTTATTTATTTATTTATTTTGGGATGAGAAAATCTTTAGATTGTCTTGTAACCGACAGTGGTAATATAATGGCAATTTGTTGTGTGTGCTTTTCTGGTCAGATTTCTTTAACTTTGGCTCTTAATATTAATTCAAAATTTCACAGATTGAATCGTTAGGTTTGTTCCAACCACACTTCAAACTGGTTTGGAACTCTCCGACGCATGCGCAACGAACCACAATTGATTGTTTTTCGCTAATGCGCATGCGTCGTACAGTGAGAAACTAGTTTGAAGTGTTGTTGGAACAAACCTTTTATTTTCATTAGTTTTAATAGTTCGTTTTAGTTCTTTTTCATTTTAAGTATTTTATAAATAATTCTTAAATACATTTTATTAACTATAGATAACTTTATTCATATTTATTAAAAGATTAAGTGGAAACTCATACCTGAGTATTAGTTATTACCTTGCCAGTTTTCTCGCTGTTATTAATATTTTTTGAAAAATGTATATAGATATAACTAACTTACTAAATATATTGTACAAAGTCAAGATTGATTTATGGTTTTAATTGCCTCAAAGTTTTTTCCCAGTTAATATGCTTTTCATTTAAGCATGATATTAATATACCATTATTTAAACATTTTACATATATATTGCTACAATATTTATTGAAAATTACTATTAAGAGCCGTATTCTTTTTTTTTAAACAAAAATATTATTGAGGAAGCTTATAGAACTAGTCCAAAAGGAAAATATATTTTAGAGCAGACTTTAATAATTATTCTACCTGTTAATTTGCCAAACTTTAATTTTCAATGTAGCTGTACTTTTGGCACTTGCTGCTTTCTTGAATTGGAAAGCTGACTTCTTAAAAAAAAAAAAAAAAATTTTTACCTAGTTACCATAATGAATTCGACACTTGCTAAAATGGAGTATCCTCATAACATTTGAGTAGGATATAAATATAATCTTGCCATCTTTTAAACCTTAAGCTATTTACACCAAAGAATATTGCGCTTATATATATGGAAGATTGCCATTTTTCTTTTCATTTAAATTATAATTAATATTCTTTTTTTGTCTTTATTATTAGTTTGATTAATATGTGTAAGATGATTTTTTTTTAATTTGATTTGTTTCATCTTTACGTATCTAATCAAGGTATTACTGTATGGCATATTTCTCATTTATCAAACTACCATTTACGTAACCTCCTTTGTATTGTTAACAGACTGGTATATTTATTCATTATAATTATAATTTTATTAAGGATGGATCTAGTATGTGACGCACCTATTAATGCAGTTATTTATCAAATATTGCATATCTTTAGTAATTGAATTCAAATATGCTCTCAGGAAAGAGCACCTTAAATATCTCGTCATCACTGATCCTCTTTTCTTATTATTATTATTACTGAGGTTAATTTAACAGTATGTGTATGGAAATCTCAAGGGGATTTGAAAATTGCACTTGTAATTGAGGTTTTCGTGTTATTGAGGGTCGTTTAAGCGGGGTTCTACNCAATAAGATTTGAAATAGTGTTCTAAAACTATCTTTGAAACTGAGACATATATTCCCAACTTAACTACTGCTGTTGGTAATAATAATCCTGAATATTGCTTGCATTAGTTAATTAATATTACTTATTATTTTCTATTATTATATTTCATTCTATTATTATTATATATTATATATTATATTATTATATTTCATTGAAATATATTATTATTATATTTTAAGTACAGCAATAACACTAATGCTGAAAGGAGTCTAATTACTCTACACTATTGATACAATTGTAAACTATTACATGAATTTTCATATATTCTTGTCATGTTATGTTTTCTCTCATGAGCTTAAATGCTTTTGAAATTTAACTTGTCCAATTGTAATTTTTGTTTTCTACTGTAAACTAAACTGCAAACTGTATTATACAGTCTTTCTCATACCGAATACAAATGTCTTATAACATATTTTAAAACTAAATCAAATTATAATTATTATTAACAATGGGAGATAGACAGAGAAAAATAGACTCCAGTGCCAGGACTTGAACCACGGGCCTCTATATTTCCAGTATACCGCTCTCTGTTGGTAGAGTGCTATACTGGAAATATAGAAGCCCGTGGTTCAAGTCCTGGCGCTGGAGTCTATTTTTCTCTGTATGTCTCCCATTGTTAATAATAATTATAATTTGATTTAAATTAAAATTTAAACTTTCCGTAATATGAATACTACCTAAAACTTAAAAATTCAAATTTTAAAACGTAAAATGTTCATTTATGAATAATAAATAGATTTTAAAATTATTTTAAAAGGTCTGTGAGTGGTAGCAGTGAAAATCGAGATAGCGGAGTAGCAGACGTGGAAGTTTGTACTTTTATGCACAGCGAATCTCCGACTTCGATCAACGAGCCCCACAGCACATCTAGTTTGAAAAGATCGGCTCTGAGCAACTCTCTGCTCGATATTCACGATCAAACTCAGTGCAGCGATAATACCAAATTCCACGATTCATCTCCGATGTATACAGCCTCTATAGATCATTCTGATTCTCTGTGATACTTGTTAATTTGTTAAAAAAAAATATTATATTAATTAATTTTCAGAGTATTGCATAATCTGTACTTGAATAATTAAATTACTAAACTGTCATTGATTTTACTAGTCATTGCTTGTTTATACTTTAATATGAAAGTTAATATATAGACTGCTCAAAAGTCACGTTGGATACTATCTTCTCGTAATACTGTAATTAGCAAAATTCTTTCCTTCTTAGCAAAATATTGTAATCCACGTAAACATTAATTCACGATTAACATAGTTTTTGAAATACTGACCGTCTAACCCTTGTAACATTTTAGTATCCTCATAACATTTGAGTAGGATATATGAAAAAAATAGTTATCTTTTAAACCTTAAGCTATTTACACCAAAGAATATTGCGCTTATATATATGGAAGATTGCCATTTTTCTTTTCATTTAAATTATAATTAATATTCTTTTTTTGTCTTTATTATTAGTTTGATTAATATGTGTAAGATGATTTTTTTTTAATTTGATTTGTTTCATCTTTACGTATCTAATCAAGGTATTACTGTATGGCATATTTCTCATTTATCAAACTACCATTTACGTAACCTCCTTTGTATTGTTAACAGACTGGTATATTTATTCATTATAATTATAATTTTATTAAGGATGGATCTAGTATGTGACGCACCTATTAATGCAGTTATTTATCAAATATTGCATATNCTTGCCCTTCCCTTGTGTAAATATTTCAATCACTAAGCACTACTTCTACTCCTACCTTACTATTCTCTCAATTCTTTGCTCCAACACTCTCATAGTATCAATAATGATCAATTATACAAAGCTAAAGATAATAATGCTTCTACTGGTTGATAAGGAATGGTAATTTTACATTATCTGTAATATAGTAATATTACCATGTATAATTGTACTTTAAACAAATATTTTCATGATAATTGCCTCAATAAGTTTGACCCTTGTTTTAAAAATACCTAACTCATTGTATACAAATGTCTTGAAAACGCCATTCAAACCTGTAGTAAAGATGTGCATGTATAGTATATTTAAAATATACATTAATTGTTATGATATGCGTATACAATTACGATTTGTATGATAAATTGTTTTTTCTGTAAGCTTTACTAACAATTAAGCCATTAGTTAAATAAGGGGGTACAAAACTGTAATGGAGATAACAAAAATAGAAAATACTCATAATGCCATGAAGTTTTTAAGTCACTTATTGTATCATATACCATTAATTTTAAGCTTTTAAAATCTTGCCTCAATAACAGCTCCTTTTGTGTACTTTTTAAGTGGGCTGACTAGTCAATTGAGTTGTATTCTTCCTTTAGAAGCCGGCTTTTGTTTTGTAAGGTCAAGTATTTTTGTCTAAAGAATGTTTATAAAGTTTTACAACCTTAAATCACTGGTATATGCTGATGATTTTATATCAATTACCGGTATATGAAAACATCGTTTTACAGTAGGCTTTACTTTAGCACCTACTGATCTGCTATCAGGTTGTTCTTTATAAATAGCTAAAACAAGTTGAATCCCACCGCTGAGTTCAAAGCATACTTTAATATCTCGATCGTGATCTTCCGTTTAATAGTGATGTGTTCCTATGGTGATAGGAATATGGTCTTATAAAAATAATTTAAAAAATAATAAAATGATCTTAACTTAGTTTAATTTTTTTATTGGAATGGTTATTAAAGACTAATATGTAAGACTAATTTTTGAATTCTAGCCTTTGCAGTGTTCAGTGCTTGTTTTTTTCCCCCCCCGTTTTTCGCTAATGTGCATGCGTCGTACAGTGAGAAACTAGTTTGAAGTGTTGTTGGAACAAACCTTTTATTTTCATTAGTTTTAATAGTTCGTTTTAGTTCTTTTTCATTTTAAGTATTTTATAAATAATTCTTAAATACATTTTATTAACTATAGATAACTTTATTCATATTTATTAAAAGATTAAGTGGAAACTCATACCTGAGTATTAGTTATTACCTTGCCAGTTTTCTCGCTGTTATTAATATTTTTTGAAAAATGTATATAGATATAACTAACTTACTAAATATATTGTACAAAGTCAAGATTGATTTATGGTTTTAATTGCCTCAAAGTTTTTTCCCAGTTAATATGCTTTTCATTTAAGCATGATATTAATATACCATTATTTAAACATTTTACATATATATTGCTACAATATTTATTGAAAATTACTATTAAGAGCCGTATTCTTTTTTTTTAAACAAAAATATTATTGAGGAAGCTTATAGAACTAGTCCAAAAGGAAAATATATTTTAGAGCAGACTTTAATAATTATTCTACCTGTTAATTTGCCAAACTTTAATTTTCAATGTAGCTGTACTTTTGGCACTTGCTGCTTTCTTGAATTGGAAAGCTGACTTCTTAAAAAAAAAAAAAAAATTTTTACCTAGTTACCATAATGAATTCGACACTTGCTAAAATGGAGTATCCTCATAACATTTGAGTAGGATATATGAAAAAAATAGTTATCTTTTAAACCTTAAGCTATTTACACCAAAGAATATTGCGCTTATATATATGGAAGATTGCCATTTTTCTTTTCATTTAAATTATAATTAATATTCTTTTTTTGTCTTTATTATTANTTATAAAGAAACAATTTTGTATAATAGCGTAGAATGTGGTTTACTTAGATCTCATTAGATGAGCAATGAGTAAGTTTCAAAGTGATAGAGTGTATGGTTGTTCCGTATACAGAAATATATTCTTCCTTCTTAAACACGTTGATATTTTGTGTTGTGGATAATTTGTTTTTTTAATTTTTTTTTTTTTTTAAAAGGATAGAAACGAATAAGAACAAAATAAAACACAAATATTAACAACGTCTTTATCAAGTACTTCTACTCCTTTTCAATTTCTCTTTACCGATCAAATCAATATTTTTTATCATTAAAATTGTATTTTTTGTTTGTTGTATTTGATAAAATAGATAGAGAAATTGTTGCAAAGTATAACTTAGATACCATATTTTTTGATATAAATCGTTTTGTATTTGTCTTATATAAAATTTTGAGGAATTAAGTTTTATAAAAGTATTAAACATTTTATATAAAATATGTTGATTGTCAAGTGAATCTGTAAAATAGTGTATTTTTTGTATGTATAAGCAGTTTTGTGTGTATAAATGTGATTTTACAATAAGCGGCTACATTGTTCTACTCCGGTGCATATTATTTAATGTATACACAAAATATGTCCGTACTCTTTTAAGACTGCGGTCGATATTTACAAGTTTTTCATTAAATTTATATGATTTTTGTCCGTAATTAAATTTAATGTTAATGTCTTCAGGGTGAAATTTGTAAAGACACCAATCAAAGTAAAAAAAAAAATGAATTCACTGGAAGATTGTTTAGGAGATTCGTAAAAGAAGAAGGTTAATTAAATTAATTTACAAAAATAAAATAAAATGAAATAAAAACTGATCCCTTTTCAAATGTGCTTGTTTATTAGTGTGCATGTTTTACCTCCTTTACCCTGTCATTATTATTAAGCCGACCGTACACAATGCGTTACCTGTCCAGGTGAACCGGAAGGCCATAATAGATATGTCATTACTTGATAGCAGACACACACCTTTTACACCGTTTACCTTTGCCGGCTTACCTGTCAGGTATACCGTAATTGCAAATGAACTTAGTTGTGAAAGAACATATAACATGTATTTGTCCGTCTGTCAATTTAATTAGACATACTTGTTTTCTATCTACAACCAAGACAGTGCTTATATGCTCTGATAATAATTGTATTTCAGCATCATGTGCAGTTTCCAAAACAACCTATTAATGCCCAGTGTCCTCTTTTGGGAACATATCACAATTTATTTTTTTTATACTGTCAACATTTTTTTTTAATTATGATTTTTCCTTACAGAGGAATGTCAAAGTACAATTTTATTATTCTTTCTTATAGTTTATTTTCCGTGTATATTAATTTTTAGAATGCCCTTCTTTGTAGTAAGAAGTTAGCGTACATATTTGCTCCCAGTAACAGATTTATCGGGATATATGATATAACGGGATATGAAATACCGGGATTCTACTGTACTGGTAGTAACTTTATCCCATGTTATTTTCTTGGTTGTTTTTTTTTTTCTAAATAACATTTTTCTCAATATAATCATGCCAGTTGTTACCAATTTTATGTAATATGTCATTAAACATCTCAACAGTAGTCAGTCCCATGTTAAAATTATTCCGATCTATTTTCAGTAAAATCGCTTTATTTTGATTAATTTTTCAAAAAATTTGTTTAGCTGAAATTCCAGTTGTGTTTTTGGAGTTTTATTGAAACCCAAACTCTGAAGTAAGGAAAATACTGTATTTGACTTGAAACAAGTAGTTTATATATTTGTATTTGAACAAATTTATGTCGTGGATAAATAATAATATTAGATTTCTAACATTGGTAGTTTGTTAGTAAATGTCAACCCTGAAAATCATTTTCTTCTTATGTGGAGGATATTGTTTATTTACAAAATAATCGTAACTTTTCGATTCAGGCTGTTTTGCCTGCATTCGTTGTTCAAGTAAATTGTTAAATAATTGTATATTTAATCTTTGGGGTATGAAGGTGCAAAAAGAAAGAAAAAAATAAAATAAAAAACAGTTGTTGTAAAACATCTGTTAATGTTTAATGTAATAAGACCTTATCGTCGTGGTACCTGTTAATGTATTAACCCTAAAATTAAAGTTTTCTAGTCAAACAAAAATCTTTCATGTAGAGTAACGTTTTTAGTAAATCAAATCCATGTTTGAATTGTAATAATTATCTTATTTGTAAGGTATTAGCTTTGTTAATTGCTTTTATGAAATTAAATTTCTCTAACTCTCTGCATGTGTATTAACTTTATTTCTATTTTTAATTTATTTATTTATTTTTATTNTTATTTAACTATCACACATTAACCAGTGAGAGGGATTTTTGAAAGGTGAAGATGTAGGGGGATAAAATAAGTTAAAAAAAATAGCTATATCAATAAATAGTTAACATTTAGCTGAAACCAGTTTTACATTTTCAAAACAATTATTACTTGGTTAAATAAAAATGATAAATCTTTTAATATTCTTCCAATTATGGACATTATGAAAAGAAATTTTAAAAAAATGTATTTTCTTTATAAAAGTATTTGTAAATACATGAGATGATAGATAATATGGTCACCATTACCAATTAATTTAAGCCATTAACCCATTAGTAAATTTAGCTACAAGCTATGGCCTGTGTGTGGTTAAAATGGCTTCTGTTACAACTTTTTAAGAGTGCAGATATGTCAGAACATTACAAATGCAGCTAGTACTTTTGTTGTTTAATAAATAGAAGGTAAACGATCACTTCACACATCTGCTTGATGTAATCCATCACTGTGAAATATAATATATTGCCTCCCTGGGTTCGAACTGTCACATGATACAATGTAATGTGACCTTGGTTTTAGTGAGAGTTTGTAGGTACCCCAAGCGATCAGCTACATCAATACTGGGCACGATCAACCTCTTTTTCAAATCTAAGAGCCACAAAACATCAAACCTCTACCTTCCTACGAAGTTTCTATGGTAAAAAGGCATCCCTGTGATGTATTGTAATTACAAAAACTATTATGAAAAAGAAAAATATTATTTTAAAGTTATTAGAGGTAGTTAATAGTTATCCTGGTTAGAGCTAAAAAGATTTTGTATGGGATATTTGTTTCTAGTTTGTTCACTATATTAAATTGACTTCATGTAAACTAACTACAAATAAGTTTGCCTTTCTTTTACTAGAAATTATTTTAATAGAAGTTAAACAATTAAAATCACGGAATAAAAGAAGTTACTGGAAATTTAAAATATTGAATTTTGAAGTCTTGCTAGTTTAGTTTGAAAACGAAAAGTGATATATAAATTATAAATAAAGACAGCTTATTATTCCTTCCAAAGTACAATTGATGTAAATATCTAAATGAAGACTCAAATAAAGATTTTGGATGTAGCCCTCTCCAATTTTTATTTAAGATGGACTTGAAAACACAGTCAATCCTTAAATTTCATCTGTCCCCAAAAATTTATTTGTGACTTAATTTTACTTAAGTTTATTTTAAGTTATAAGGTAAGCTTAAACTGTTATTGTTATTTTCTGCAGGGTCTTAGTCTTATTTAATAGTTGTGGTGAATATTATACTTTGACACAGTTATTTGTCTAACTCTTTGAGACTATCAACATTTTTAAAGTGATTGAAGTTCATTATCAAGGAAGGTAGATAGACTTTTTTACCAATTTAGTTGATTTGGTGGCTAATCTAAGGTTGACACTATATTCGCACTATAGAGAATCGCTTGGTTTTGCCAGGCAGGGCTACAGTTTGTACGGAATGAGTGTTGATTATTAACACTCAGGTTGGCTAACCTATTCGAGGAAAAAAATAAAGCCACTAGGTGGTTATCTTAAGTGCCACACCTCTCTACTTGTGACATTTTTGTTTTCCTAGTTGGTCTGACCTTCTAAAATTTAAAATCCTAACCTCTCATTAGTTTCCGACCCAAATTTTTAAATTTTCCCAGGCTGTCAAATAAAAACCCTCATTCCTCACCAAGTGCAGATGGCTGGCTGCTTTTTGTGTGATTTATATAATATTTGAGAAATTTTATTCCTTCGTCAAAACAGTACATTCGAAAGATTTTTAAGTCATCAAAATTACTATGAAGATGAAGGGGCCTAACCTCTTCTATGTACCTTAATCTTGAAATGTAATCTTCTGAAAATAGTGTTATCCTATTCTAAATCTTAGCTGCATAAGGTTATTTACAGAAGTAGGCAATGATAATTTTCCTTATGAGCTGGTTCTTTAGGTTCTTTCAAAACCAGGATTTTGGTTGGAGGTGGTTAAACATATCAAAGAAATTAATACCAGGTGTAGCACCACTAAACCAAATTGATCCAAAACTGTATTAACCTGTATTAAAGACTATTTATCTTGTAGGATTGTGTAAAAAGAAACCCTTTTCGACGGCAAGCACCAAGGTAATGAGTTTCATCTGAAGATTTATCTTTTCCTTTAACCACAATTATTATTTTGACTGAATAAAAATGTCTTATGGTAAAGAAAATTTTGGTTATTATATAGTAGAATCTTATCCGGTCTTGGTTCAACTTTCCATCGGTTTAATCAGCTCATATTACCTGTAACTCGTGTCACCTACCCACCTGGTAGGTATATAAAAAGATATAAAGGTGTGTATACACTATTTTGAGAAGATATCTTTAACACCTGTCTGTCTATAGAGGAGTTAACTTATAGTGAGTTAAACTTAGGACATATTCTTGTGTGATTTACTGTATTTTTTAATAGTATTTCTCTGTTTTTTTGCCTTTCACAAGAAAAATTTTGGTTTAACATAAAATCATCGAAGTCACGAAGACAAAGTAACAAAAACAGTAAGTATATCCAATAGCTTGGATATTAGGACTAAGATAACCACTGGCATCGGTGAACCCTTTGAATGTAAGTATATAAATATTTAAATTTTCAATTTTTAAGTTTTTTGGTAGTTTTCTTACTACCGAAAGATTAAATTTTAAATAATTCAAATTACAATTATCAATAACTATGGGAGACATACAGAGAAAAATAGACCAATTTTACAAATGGGGTCTATTTTTCTCTGTATGTCTCCCGTAGTTATTGATAATTTTAATTTGAATTATTTAAATATTTAAAGAAATTATTAATTACTAGCCTTCTCCTTGTGGAGCTTATGCTAGGAATTAGTGGCTAGGTTTCCTATTATCATGTAGGCCAAGCGGTTAAATAGTTCTGTTTGCAAAGCCTTCATAGAAAAGAATCAGGGCTACATTTTTATTTTTAGTAACTTTATTAAATAATAAAATTGATAAATAAATGAACATTAGTTTATAGATTCCACAATTTTATTATTAATGATCTTAAATTTAAAATTTTAGCACTCTAAAAGGTTATCTCTTGACTAGAGAACAGAGAACATAAAGTCCTGAGCTGCGGAGATTGAACTCATTCATTCTATTATTAAGAATAAAATGCCCTAAAAATCACAGTTTTTGAGGCTTGTTCGATCACACATGCAAAAAAATCCTCTATTTTATTATAAGGCACTATAAATAACCAATAAATAAAACCCAAATATTCTTAATCTATGCATCAAGCGAAGTAAAAAAGAGTTGTGTAAATTAGATCAGAATGAATTATTTTTAAAGAAAAATCCATTGAAAAAGTAAACAGAATAAATATTATGATCATAATCAAATGATTTTGATTAAAAAAATCTAACTTGTAGTCCATGTAAATACAAATCTAACTATACATACAAGTTGTTTTCCCAGGATAAATCTAAATAGTTCCTGAAAAAGTAGCTGTATAAGTGGACAGTAAGAGGCCAGGTTTGATTCCCTGCTGGGGAAAAGTTATTTTTTATTGTAAATTTTGATCAAATGTTTAATAATAATCAAATGTAACTACGAAAAATTGGAACAATTAATATATGGAAAACACTGGACCAAATAATCATGTACTTTCATATAAGAAAGGATATTGGCAAACTTGACTTTGGCGTCTTAAACTGTTTTCCCTGTATTTAAAATGCTGAACAGATGTGACAATACTCTGTTAAGTAATCTGTTATTACACCTTCCCTAATGAGTTCTGTGGTATTTATTATTAGTAAAAAACATCTATTGTGTTATCTGCAGAATCCTAGTTCATCTGGGCGGCTGAGAGGTATTTTAACCCCATTTTAAAAAAAAAAAATCTGGGGGGGGGCTTTTACACCTGAAGATGCAGGCCTCTTAGGTGGGCCCATTCATCAAACCCAGGTTAGGGACCGAAATCTTTACACACTTGTGTATGAAGATATGGTCGTCAACCATGATTCCCCTCCTAGTTGTATAGCAACCAAGAGTGTCATGGTGGCGCTACTCTTATGAGGAGCTTCCCATTTGTTTAAACAATGCTGGGTGGACATTGAGCGGGGAGCCCGGTCTGGGAATCGAACCCAGAGCTGCGGCCACCTTCTGATCCGGCTTGATGCTGCTTAACTTGCCTTATTGCAAGGCAATCGCTCTAGCCTCCAAGCCACCCAGGCCCCCATTTTAACCATTAGATCAAGAAACATTCCAAATGGTATTCAAAAATGATAGTAGAATCACAAACCATAACTTATCTTTTGAATACCTTTCACTTGGGCACCATCCTTTTTACAACGTAATAATTCCACATCTGATTATCTGTTATTTTATCTACTATCTGTTAATATAAGTAAAAAGCTTTAGAAAAAGCCTAAAGTGACATCAACTGGATATCCATAGGACACCCTTAATGGGCCTACTTTTTTTACATTGACCCACATCTATCCCTCTGGAACTCAAAATAGGAACACCATAGGGGTACCTGATCGGTGAAAAAAGATCTAGATAAGTTGTGCTACTTATCCACTTAAGATGTTTAAGGAACTTAAACATTTTTCCAAACCACATGGTGAATTTAACACTTTTTTGTATTGCTAAGTAAACGAGCTCTTAAGGGATGCACACATATACAAATAAAAAGTAAAAATCTCCATTTATTTATTAAACCTTAGGCTTTATGTACAGTTATTTATTTTATTTTCACAGGTTCGAGTTCATGTTAATTTTATAACATTTGTTTTTATCTCAGTCAATGATCTTATTAACTTAGTCAAATAAAATTAAAAGTTAAAATTAAAGAAATAAAAAGGTCACGATCAGGTTGTAGGAACATTCACAAAAGGTATTTTTTGTGAATCCCGAATTCTTAGGTATCTGAAAAAAAAAAAACAAAGTGTAATTATTAATTGTTTACATTAGCTATGTGTTTACGAGCACTTACAAGATCAGCTACTAATAGTACAGTGGACGCCACTTAAAGCAATCACCATTTATGCTTAACCTCTTAGTGCGATTAAGATAGCTTGAAACGGGCCCACCAATGGCATATCAATTATATACTTATTTTTAATTATTTTTAAGATATAAATAATTTCCTTACAGATAAAATTCTTAAATATTTAAACTGGGTTAAAAGGCTTTTTTAGTATGTCTTATAGCGTTAAATATCAAATTTAAGACTTTTTTGTCGACAGTCCAGCCTCCTTATGAAAAAGTAAGATGGACCCATGGGAACAAACTTTATACTTATTTGTAGGTTCTTTGATTATTGAAGCTGAATCTTTTACAAGTGAAAGGTGTCATTTTTAACACTTTTTTAAATTTTAAAACCCTTTTCTAATTAAATTAGAGGATAGTAAATAGACTTAAATACCATACCCAAATTTTAAACGACTAGAGTAATGTTTTATGGCTTAGTTCTTACCATTGTCCGATGAATCTTTTTTACGTCAAAATCTTGTTGGTTAATCTTTTTTCTTTGAATCTCCTTTATCTTCTTTATTCCCACCACCTCCAAGTACCCTGGCGAGGGAATCCCATATTCCTCCGAGGAACAAGGCACAGAAGAGATTTTCAAAAGGAACAAACGGATCATGTATTCCCAATAATATTGATGATAACTAAAACAAGAAAAAAAAGTAATTTATTTAGAAGAAAAAAAAATTATAAAATGGCAGAATTTAATTTATTTACTTCATTAAAAGTGTGTAATTTTAAATGTAATTTTTCAAATTTGTCAATACATGTGTTAAAAGTAATTGGGACATTAAGCGGCATAATTTATGGATCATATGATGTGTTATTATTAGAGTTCGGATTTTGCATATTTGCATTTTTTTTTTTTTATCGCCCCAAGTGATTTTTCTTTACGAATTATGATGTTTGGAATGCACTAGGCCACTTTAAATTCAAATTTAAAATTGCATATTTTGCATATTTCGGGCATTATTGCATATAATTGCATATTTCCGGCATAAGTGCATATTATTGAATATTTTCGCATAAATATTCTACTTTTTGAGAGAAATTTCCACTGAGGTCCATATTTTATATCATGTTTCAAGTCAAACATATATTATCTAGGTACCAAAACCCTTTTGAGGATTAGAAGTCATTCACTGTGTAACGGTGCACGTCCCCCTGTCTTAAGCTTCTGCCAGGACAGGGGGTTTACCCGTCACTACTGGTTGATACCCTAAGAAGGTTTGTTTTCTTGTTTTTCGACTTAATCCCGGACAAAGCTACCATTGACCGCTGACGATTTATATATAGAGTGCTGCCCTTATTATCGGATTAAAATAACTTCGTTAACCAAATGAATGCACAGCACGTGCATTAGAGTATTACATTAAGGTCAGAGGGCTTCGGAGATTCGGCAAATTAGGCCATCCCAAAAGCAAAGAGTGCCCTTAATTCAGAGATTGGCATTTATTAAAGCTTATTTCAGGGACCTTCCAAATATAATTGAAAAACTGGGTCCGATTAGGGGAAGACTTAGACAAAAAATGGACGTAGTTCTCCACCGTAATCCGGGCTGGACCACTGTGGAGAACGTCACCCGCATCCTGGAAGGGGCGGAGGGTAGAGACGAAATAGAAGCTGACGTCGCTGCCCTAAAATATATTCCAGTAGTGTCGTGCGACGTTGTATTGAGAGAACGTTTTCACGTTTAAAAATGGTTCTTTCCGACCGCAGACGAAATTTTAAGATTACAAATTTAGAGGAAGTCTTAGTAGTTCAGACAAATTTTCTTACTGTTTCCTACATTTAAATAATTTATTAAAAATTAATTGTAAAATAATGGTAAATTTTAATTGTTTTTTTTAAAATATAGTCAATATCTCTATTTTTGGTGGTTATTCTTGTGTATTCTACTCCCTAATCTTCAAATGCCAGGTTTTTGAGTATTTTATACCCTCTACATAGCAATATTGAATATTTATAGCTGCCTATTGGAGTTTATGTATTAGGAATAAATGCATATTTAAGTGCATATATTAGGAATAAGTGCATGTATTTGAGATAAGTGCATATTTAAGTGCATATATTTGAGATAAGTGCATATTTGAGTGCATATATTTGGGATAAGTGCATATTTGAGTGCATATATTAGAGATAAGAGCATATTTTAGTGCATATATTTTTGGGATAAGTTGCATATATTATGTGCATATTTCGCCATTTTCAAATGCATAATATTGAGGTTTTTAAGTGCATATTGATCCGAACTCTAGTTATTATATTCTGTATAAAAAGTATAGTATTATTAGTTATCAAAATTAAATTTGAATTCACTATATACCATATTGAACATCAACTATCATTTATGTTCTGGTAAAGTTAATTTAAATATTGTTTTTGTTCCTGAGATATAGCACTAAAAATAATAATTGATGCAATTTCAGGCAGCCAAATAGATAGTTGTCTCCCTTCCGGGGCCCCCCGCACCGCGGGGTCTGAGGGCCCCTTATCACCGCCACTGTAAGAGGATCACTTTTTACAACAACCCTAAGACAAATTTTGTAATCCAAAAGTAGTCCGCTCCAATATAGGAAACAAAGATACTAAAAACTGGATACATATCCTCTATTTAATTGAATGTTGCTTATATATATTTTTTTAATTAATAATCGTTTCATACCTTAAAGTAGACAAAGAAGATGACAATTCCAAAGTAGACCAGAGCATGTGGCGCAGAAATCAAATCTGTTTTGTGATCCAGAACGAAGATGATGGAAGCAACAATGCAGGCTTTTGTTGGGCTGAAAAAAAAATAGAATTCAAAATTAACTTTTTGTAATGTCAGTTACGGTAAAATTTACATTGGGCTTTGTGGGAAAGAGTGTCAGTCAAATGGAACAGTTGGCAATACTTCAGTAATTAGCATAATGAATAAATTTCTTCTAGCAATATTTTTTTTTTTTAAAAAAAAGGGGGGGGGGAATTCAATTTTTCATTCTCCCAGTCAATGACCGAGAAATTAGAATCACGCATTATACTTACAAACTAGGTTGCATTATTTCCATAGCTGTTGGAGTCCATACACCACGTATTAGCCTTTCAAACAGTCTGGTAAATCCAGCACCATTGCCTAAACAAATAATTTAATAAATAAGATTTTTTTTTTTTTACTATTATTGTAGCAACTGAAGCATTAAAACTGAATAAACAAATAAATGTTTACCTTTTAATGTGCCTATAAGAATCATGATGACATAGGCATTAGGATATAATTTTGCAGCATGTGTTACACCATCATAGACCTTTTTACATCTAAAATAAATAAAGTTTGATTAAATAATTAATTAATTTATTGTTTATCTTATTTTATAATAATTATAATTTTTTTTACAGTTTTGCTTTTCAATATATTATATGGCCCATCCACTTTATATTATACACATATTTATAGTAGTCTAATCATCATTTATATAATCGAGTAGTGTATTGATGGTGATGATTCACCTCAAAATGATTTGTTATTGCTAAGCTATAAAGGCAACCACATTTATTATGACTATAAATGTTTGTTTTGATTTGTTGGTCTTCCAATAGATATAATTACTTATCTAAATTAATTTACTTAATTTTACTTGTCTTAATTTTATATTATAAATATAAAATTAAGCCCGTTGCCACAGGCTTAACAGCTGGTATCATATAATTGGTGATTATCTGATGAATATATAATGAATCATTTATTAACTTCAAAGTGTAAGCTGTTAATAAGTTATCAAATGAGGATATCCCTACTGTCGATACTTGCTTTAATTATTAATTAAAGTTTAAAATTTAATTATTAATTATTTATTAACTACTTATAATAATAAAAAATGATATTGAGTTTACCTATATATTTCTTTCATTGCAGAAAATACTATCTTTAACGGCAGAAACTTGGATACTTTATACCCTATGTCAAAAGGTGTGTAAAAGACGATATACCTGTGAAAATAAATAAATAATTATAAGAAATTAAGTTATTACAAGTATTTAATGGTCATAGAAATTATGGAAAAGAAACAAAAAAAACAAACAAGATCACCATAAAATACAGTTATAAAATTTAGCTTTGATACATATGTTTTAAGATTGTGTTCCAAACAATCTTCAAATTCATTAGAATTTTTCTCTATGGTAACTTCACAAGTATAACATTTAGAAGTTTAAATTAAAGATTTGAAGGGTTTATTGTAAAATTTACAATGGTCACAATTATTTGTTTGTACTGCAAAAAGTTAAAGTAATGAGGAATTATTTACCAGACAACGGTAGCAATAAGAAGCTGTTGGGAATTTTTCAAGGGAGCAAGCATCGGTTCGCCCAGTAAAGCATTGCAAAGAATTCCTCCGGCAAAGATAACCAAGATAGTCGAGAGCCAGCATGATAGGGGGTGTTTTCTTGAAAATGAGTGGGCACCTGAAACAAAAAGAATGACATAAAAATAAGCATTGATGTACAATTATTCTAAATATACATATTTTTTGTATGTGTTGTAATGGGTGTAATTGTAGTATTAGTAAGGTCCTAGTACTAGTACTAGACGGGTAGGAAAAAACCACTTGTTTGAACCTAGTAATTAGGCCAGATTTTAGGCCTATATTACTAGTATAGCCTCAAGTACACGGGGCGAGTTTACAAGCTACAAGCTGGCAAGTAAGAAGCCGGCGAGTCGGCCAGTGCACTAATGTCGTGCCACACGAAAACTTTCCACACGCTCAGTGGCCAAGTAGCTAGCGTGTAGAAACCACGTGGTGATGTGACATTTTCCTGTTGTGTTGTAAAAAGCTGGCGTGTGGCTTGAAACTTGCTTTTTTAGTAGTAGCTAATGGATCGAGTACACTGGGCTAGTTTACGAGCTGCTTGTATAAAAGCGGTTTGTAGCTTGTAAACTCACCTCGTGTACTTGAGGCTTATGGTAGAGAGTTTCAGCCACTACACACATCATACCCCTGTGTACATTGGACCTCCCAAGCTAGTATGGTGTGATCATTAAAGCCATAAAAATCAGAGCATCATGAGGAATCGAACCCACAATCTCGTGCCACCCTTGATTCATTAAGGCTAAGCAGGAAGGTCGTAATGGATGAAAGACGTTTAGATACTAGATCTTCCAACAATAGAAGTATCTGCAGAGGAAATGGTACTACATACGTGCGCTTGGGTTGATTTTTCGAACCTCCATTCGTTGAAGCCATATCATCGTTTAAAGACAAAGAACTATATGATTTTAAATTTCAATTTTCAAATTTTATTTAAAATCTTCTTCTGAGCAGGTAGCAAAATTTAATTGATAAACAACCTCGTGTGCTAGTGCTTTATCAAAATAAGGTAATAGTACATTACCCGTCGAGTGTGAAAAGTAGCATTTTGCATGCGAGTGTGGAGTTTACCAATCTTCATCGTGCGATGAAGATGCGGCATCTTCATTGTGTCATATTTTAAGTATGTAATTTAATGTATTATAAATTTTTATCTATAGTTATTGTGTAATGTACCAGTTGCTAATCAAATCATATAGTAATGTTGTTATTTGTTACAAAAAAATGTGTGTTTTAAATGTTAGCTTAAATTAAATCTGTAAGAACAAATTTTTAAAATTTAAAAGTATGACGAAAAGGTGACATTCTCTTATGGAGAAAAGATAATTGAGTTTAATTAATTTTTTATAAATATAATTATCATAATCACAACAGAACGTTACACCAATTGAAATAAAGACTGAGGATGGCTCTAAGAAGGGCTGAAACGTTTCTAAGAACAATGAAATAATCAATTGTTAATTATTCACACCTGAAAATCCATTCAACTTATTAACAAATAATCGTAAAAGGGTGTTTACAACGTAGTTTACTTTCTTATTTGAGAGGAAAGAAAAATGTGTGAATAATATTTTATCTACGATTGATACGTAATATAAACATTGTATCTCTGTTTAGCTTCGTAGAAAGTGATTCTTTACACACCTGTATTAATTGCGCATGCGTGTCTCATAGTTTTGAACAATTCCTCTTTTTTTCCACTCCAGTGACGNAAAAAAATGTGTGTTTTAAATGTTAACTTAAATTAAATCTGTAAGACAAATTTTTAAAATTTAAAAGTATGACGAAAAGGTGACATTCTCTTATGGAGAAAAGATAATTGAGTTTAATTAATTTTTTATAAATATAATTATCATAATCACAACAGAACGTTACACCAATTGAAATAAAGACTGAGGATGGCTCTAAGAAGGGCCGAAACGTTTCTAAGAACAATGAAATAATCAATTGTTAATTATTCACACCTGAAAATCCATTCAACTTATTAACACATAAGAAAGTAAAATAAATAAGGGGTGAGGTTTAACATCTACATAAGATTATCTAAAGTTATGACTTTTGACAGCGCGGGAAAATCCAAAAAATTGGGGTGGGGAGCCAATGAGAAGTCAGGATTTTGAATTCTAGAAGGTCGGGCCAACTAAGTAAACAAAAATGTCACTGGCCCCACTCCTCACCCAAGCTTAGAGGTTTTATTTTTTTCCTCATTTAGGTTGGCTAATCTGAGTGACAAAAGTAAAAACTTCAGATACGCATACTGCATTCTATAGCTTTCCTCCCCCTCCCACTCTTCCAGTGTTTTTTCCCGTTTTATATTGTGTTTATTAATTTATTATCCTTCAAATTAATATAAGATTCTATCTACAAAGTAAACATATAAGATTCTAAACAATATCAACTTAGGTGATAATAACTAAAATATTACCTACTATATGCGAGTAACAAAGTTACAAATAGAAAGGCGATAGTAGCGTCGGGTTATAAATATAAATAAAAAACGCTATTTTATGAAAAAGTGTGATAACCTGAACTTACGGGTTAAAAAAAAAACAGGGTTCCATCCTTATCTGTAACAGTCTAAAAGTCTAAATATAGACAAAACAATTTTTTCATCGAACACAACGTAATGATAATATTATGTTAAACAAGTAGAACGTTATTACGAAAATAATATGTCGTACACAAACGTACAAATCTTTCTTATATAAGAATAAATATTTGCTTGGTCATGGTGAATTCCATTTATTAAGTGTTTCGTGTTTTATTAGCTATGTTTAATTATTATTGAACATTTCATTAAAATTATTATTATTTATCGATTTCGCTAGGGGACATGATTTTTCCATTTATGCCAAATTTCATCGAAATGGCCCAGTAGTTTAAGCTTCAAGATATTCTTAAAAACCTCTTTTTGGGTTCAGGGTTCTTAAAATGTATAAATACATCAAAATCTAATATTCGTGCCATAACATTAATTTTGTTTTATAATATACTATGTAAGACGAGAAAGTAAAACATAAATAATACATTTAACGCTAATATAATAATATGTAAGACCATGTAAAAAGGTAAAAGCGACATTTTCTTGAATACCTTGTCATTTTAAATAGTAAATAAATTTCATCGTTTATTTCTTATAATATATAAATAATGAATTCCAGTATAAACTGTATAAACAATGACACTTAAGAGGACAGGAATCGACTATTATTCATTCTGTATCAGTCAATTTAGACTTTTTTCTCAAAAAAAATAACGAATGCAGATAGATATATAGAGCATTCAGGAAATCTCTGAAGATGTGCCAAGTTTTGACTCGTTTCTATATTATTCGTGGTGAGAATTTCTCTACAAGGTGATCCGGTGACAATATTCTCTACGGTAGATAAAATCGTCTAGCTCTCATTTCTGTTTTTAGCTCCCATATTCTTCCTTATAACAAAAGCTTTTTTAAAAAAAAAGTTTGAATATTTTTCTTTTGAAACATATTAGTTTCCGATAGGGCTAGTAGAAGTTTTAATACAAGGCGGCTATTGGATAACCGCCAGAAAGCCTAATAAAAGATTCCTCCTACCGAGATTGTTGCCCTGAAAACAATCGAAACGGTCTGTGTTTAAAAACCCCCTGGGTACCACGAGGAATTGTCTGGGATGAAATATGGTAGTGGAGAAGTCGTTTTCTCGTTCTACATTTTATTAGTAGACCGAGTTTTTCTGGGGCTCTGTCAAGCTACTCTAAAAATTCGAACGTCTCCCCCTGCCGACGGCTTGTAATATTCGACACCAGGGTCCGTGACCTTCATGACAAAAATTGACACTACTCGACCACAAAAAAAGTAATAGAAAATTATTTTAACAGTATTTATTGCAAATTGTCTTT
Organism: Gerris buenoi; assembly: GCA_001010745.2. Lineage (NCBI taxonomy): Eukaryota > Metazoa > Arthropoda > Insecta > Hemiptera > Gerridae > Gerris > Gerris buenoi. Next base: position 451,369 of record KZ651492.1, read on the forward strand.
CGATTGAAATATATTCTAGGTCTGCCCCCCCCCCCCTCCACTACGCCAAATGGATAAACAAATATGGTCAAAGAGCAAATCGTTAAATTTCCCCTAAGAAGTTCCACAAAATAGATGAAACCAAGGCTGAAATGAAGGAGATGATACGGTAGAAATTCGCTTAGCGGCAATTTCGCATGATATAAACCCTTGAGAGTATATTATATTCCTTTGTCAAACTGTATATTTGTACGATTTAAGCATTTGAGCATGAATTGATATCCCTTTGTCAACAAAAATACGTTGGAGTGAGGCCCCGCGCCATCTTTTCTATAAATCGCCTCATATTCTTCAGTTTCATCGAAACCAAATGTGGTTTTCAAATAAGTAACACCCTTAAAAATGTGGTTACATGCAATACGACAATTTTGGTTACACGACTTTCTTGTTAACATCATATTGAAGCATCAAAAATCGGATAAGCTAATGTAGTGGATACAGGCATTTATTTTTTGAAAAAATAACTATACGAAAGTAGGGACACAACCATAAACCATAAACACAATGGTGTAACATAACACCAAATAAACATACGGGGTGAGGGGAGGGGGGGGGGGGGGGGAGGGGAGGGGGGGGTGGTGGGGGGGGCCGGCATTAAAAAAAAAAAAAAAAAAAAAAACAGGGGAGTAACAATCTAAAAAATATTTTTAATGAATTTATATAATGTGGACATCTATTTGATATTTGACAAGGTTTAAGGTTCGACCACGAATCCGGAATATATTCACGAACATGGATACTGACATCCACGCGAGCAGTGAGCAGTGATTAACCCGAATATTCGTGCGAATGCGAATAAAAATCTCGTGTTTCCGGCAATACAAGTTTGTAAACACATCATCTTAAAACGTGAAACAAGTCGACGCTGCATGTTTCCCTTATCTCAAACATTTATGCATTATGGCATAATCAATTATGCCAACTAATCTTTCATTATCTCATATCTCAACCATAAGAAATTGTAAATGGAATTGAGTCTGTGGCATTTGTTTTTAAGACAAACATATAAATTCTCCTTTAATATTACAAATGCTACGTAAAAAAATATGTATGATAATATAAGTTTCATCTTCGTTAATATGTTTTAATTACAATTATTACTATAATAATATCAATTAATAAGTGGATAATGGATAAGTCTGGCGAGAGTAAGATATAAAAGCGTGAAGATAACAAATCCCGGCTAAAATGAAGTATGAGAATTGATAAGAAACGCGTCACGCACGTGCTAACCGTAATCCACAGTATTTTGATTTTTCCCTCCAAAAAAAAAAAAATTGTTTATAAACGCACATTTTTACATTATTAACTTGATTGTTAATTATTAAATAAATATCTGCTGTCTACCGTTTATTAGTAAATAAATATTGGATCTATATATAAAATTCCACTGACGTTAATAATATACAGATAAGTATCTCCAGTAAAAATAATTCGACCTATGCATTGGTATTTAGAATTATACATTTCTCTTCATATTACAAAATATCTTAAAGTGTCAGGTAACGAGTTTACGGACCGAGTGTCCGTAGGTGATCTCAAGACCTGAAATTACGAAACTACTGACTATTAGCTTTACCCTCTGGCGGTAAACAAATTCCACAATTATTTATCTATTATTTTTCTCCTTAAGCGCCCTTTTTTCACTCCTTGTAAAAATTATGATATAACAGTTATTTAACACTATAAGATCGATAAAACATTAAATTAAAATAATAATTCTTAAAAGA
>KZ651493.1:4681-14742 GCA_001010745.2 Gerris buenoi
AATCGCTAGCTGTTAATTATTGTAGGTGCATATAGCGGGGGGTCCAGGGTAAAAAAAAAATTGGAAAATATGACCTCTCAAAACAGCGCTTTAATGCATTTCTGAGGTAAAATTTGATTATAATACTTAGTCACAAAAGGGTAATTTTTGGCTCGATTATACGGTGTAGTTTGTTGGCGAACAAGTATGAACATGAACACAAGTACATTTAAAAAAAAAATCTATATATATAAAATTAAAGTTTTGTCTGTAAATTGGTCAGAACTGGCAGAATGGAATCGATTAATTTTTTTCAGAGGTGAGCGCAAACATGTTGTGCAATTTGTAGGCTTGGTTTCATCGAAAAATATTGAGTAGAACCAAAGTTATTAAATATTTACTGGTGCAGCGCGCGTATGCCGCATTGGAAAGGGCATAATACCTAGCATGAACCCCGCTTGGAGCGCGGGGTGAAGGCTAGTGGACTATAAATGTATGAATATTATTTATTCTACTGTTCCTCTTGATTAAAGCTTGCAAATAAAAATAATTAATTTTTGAGTGTTATAAGATATATATTCCATTTTATTAGATCATATTTGTTATTACAGGTTATTATTTTTTTTTTTTTTTTTTTTTTTTTTTTTTTTTTTTTGTAGATGCAATAATATATTTTAATAGTGTCTTCGACTATTTAGGAAAAAGCAGATAAGTTTAGTGTTGTTTAAAGGGCATTATAGTACGGGTATTATTATGTGTTTTGTCTTTTTGTTATTGTTTTTTAGACATTTGTTATGTCAGCTGTGTTTAATCTATCGAATCAATCTAATGCGGGAATAAATGTACTCGGAAGCAGCTGACGTTGTAGTGGCTTATTGTGACTTCAGTTTTATCTTTTTTTGTGCGTGATATATTTCCGATTCAAAAATTAAAATAATATTTTATAATCAAATTAAGTAATAATAATATCCTCTCTATAAGTTCAGAAAAATGTTTAAAAGCATTAACATAAAAATTTTTAATTGATATTTCCATTTCTTATATTGGCTCCACACCATGTGCAGGCTCCGATTTACCAATGGGCAGACTAGGCAATTGCCCAGGGCGGCAATTTCTGGGGAGCAGAAAATTTTCTGATAATTAATTTAATTATTAATATTTCCAGGGTAACGTTAAAAAAAGAAACCAAAAACCGGAAACGACTACCTATTTTGCGTGTGCCACGCATTTTTAGAAGTTGCTACCGTGTTTGCTAAGCAAAAATCAATAAAAAGGTCCATTTAGTTATTTTAACTTAAAGTTTTCAAGAAAAGTATTAAAAAAATGATTACATTAACAAGCTATTTCTATTCACTTACTGTAATTCATTTACAAAAATTTGACCTTTTCCTTATTTTCAAAATGTTAATGTTTATTTTATACACGAATTGTGGAAAAAATATAATATTTTTTCATTTTCATATCTGTGTTTATTTCGTTTATTTTCTCTTTGGTAATATAAGTTATGACTATTTTAATCCACGTGTTCATGTATAAAAAATAAATTGATTTATCTACACTTGAAAAAGTAATCAGTAGTCATGAAAACTGGTCCCTTTTTACAATTATGTTCATGTATGTTTGCAGTTTGCACTAAAAACGGATTATAAAAAATTAATATAATTTAAAAAAGAAATATAGGCCTACTAATTTTTTATTAACAGTACACATTATTACCTATACGTCATTTTTACAACAGACTATGGTATCAGCCCACATTAGTTAACCCTAAAATACTATTAAGAAATCACAAATATCTCATTCCTTTTTTTGGGGGGGAGGGGGGCTATAAAAAGTTGACCAGGCCGCATCTTACCCTAAATCGGGGCCTGACTATGTGGTTACTAAAATTTTTAAATAAAGGTACTTTCTCAAGCCACACTTTGTGGTGAGCCACTAACCTTGACTTCCTCACGGCGGATGGCTTCAAATGCTTACCTGAAACAGAAATAAAATTTCAAAGATGAGTTTTGGTCTTGGGGCTTGAGAAATGCATGTTAATAAATTAAGGAACTACTAATAATCAACTACTATCTTATCCTACTATCAGTCCTCACCGCTATTAATTTCATAATATAATATACTAGTAGGTCTAGGTCTATGCAACCCGCTCTCAATCAGTCAAGTTAAGCAGCATCGGGCGTGATCAGTAGATGGATGAGTGAGTGCTCACCTGAACATATAGAATATAGTATAGGGTTAGTGCTCCAAATATGAGACCCGTGCCTAATATGAGAATAAGCACATACCCGCCTTGAAGAGCCTGTATGTGCTACAGCCTGGTAAGTCAAACGAAAAACGATAGTGTTTATGGCTATCAGTAGTCTCGGAGTTAGTTGGACGCCTACCGTCGAGAAAGAGAGTCTGTGGATTTTATTTTATTATACTCCTTATTAAAATTTATTAAGAACATCACAGAAAGCTTGTTTAAAACATCAAGGAAAGATTAACTTAAAATCTATTCATAATATAATGATAGCTATTTAGACAAGGGGAAGACGTGTATTTCACTTTTTAAGTTTATACCAATCCTAACCTCACAGATTCGTTATGGAATGTATAAACGTGGTTGTTTCTAGTATGAGACCCACCACGAGCCTAACATACGCAGGGCCCCATATTAGGCACATTTTCTTTTATTTTACCAAATCATGCCTGATTTTTGTTTTTCAGATGTATGTTAATGCAAATACTGCCATTAATGAGAGGAAAGTGTAAAACATTGGTTTAAAAATCATGCAAAATGTTTTAAACTGAGGGTCTCATATTAGGACTAATTTTATAAATCTCAAAATTTTGACTTTTTTAGAGAAAATGTTTGATTAATTTTTAAGTATAAATTTTTAATCAGCTTGAAACATTTGTCATTGAAATAAAATAAATTATTAATTACTTTGTCACATTAAAGTTTATTTATTTATTTAGATCCTGGACTGGAGTTACACCAAATCTAAAAAAGGGATCTCATATTCGGGTCACTTACCCTATAGCTTTGGGTTCAACTCCCTGCTCAATGTTCACTAAGCATTGTATAAACAAATAGGAAGCTGCTCGAAATCGGCGATCGGCACTTTCCGACTTTCCGTTTGATATATTATCGAGACGGCACATGATTAACAACGAGACAATACACATGGTTAACGACCAAAAGCAATAGAAAAATGTGAAGAGTTTGGTTGCTAACCCGGGTTTCAACAGAGGAAACCAAAGCGATATCCGTATTCGGTTGTATAAGACCCCCGGAAAAAATCATAGACCTCTGAATGTTCGGTCAAAAGAGTAATGTGCTAAATAGTTTACTATAAGTTAAGTATCGTTCTGTGAACAGTAGATTTTACTTCCAAAATGAATTTTAATAGAAAATAACAGCCATACACTTATACATCGATTAAAAGACGAAGGAACATCTAACCAAATTTCAAGATCAAAAATTATATATTTATTTTTTACTTTCTCATATTTATTAATATATACAGAAAAAGTTGGTATTGTGATGGCTCAGAAATTAGATTTTGAGATTTTATGGATTTACACGTTTTGAGGGCCTGAACTCAAAAAGAAACTTGGCGTACAATACAGGTTTAAAACAATCACACCCCGAGGTGAAATCAAGAAATAACTTTTAGTTTTAAATTTGGGGGCGCTTCCAACAAAAAGCTCTTAAAAAACGTGGAAAAATATAGCTCAGAATCAGTTCAGACAATTTTAATAAAAAAAAAAAAAAAAAAAAATCTGAAATGTAGTCGATTTAATTACGAACCTATCTATATAAAAATGTAAAAATCTAGTTCCTGAAAAATTACCTTTAAACGCGAACAGTGAGAGGCAGGGTTCGATTCCCCGCTGAAGAGATCATATTTATGGCTATTTTAAGCATTATATTTTCAAATTATCCATGTAGTACATCGATTTTAGAGACCTATACTATTTTATTAAGGTACATCATTTTAGCTTTAATTCACTTGTACTTTTAAATAAAAATATGGCAAATCTGTCATATCCGACCTATGGCTGTTATTTTCTATTAAGGGTTAATATGAAAATGAAAATAGCTTCATTGACACTTCTTGTGAAGCAGAAGCCTCCCCTTAAGGGGGGAAAAAAGTTTTGTGGCAAGAAAATTTTAAACAGTAAAATTATAAATAACAAAAGAAAAAGAAATAAAAAGCATTTTATCAATTCCTCTTCTACTTATACAAATTTTGGATAACTTTCTTCCAGCAGTTTCTATCCTGTGCTGTTCTATGCCACAAAATGCCTAGTTTCTCCACTATTTCATCCCTCCATCTCCTCCTAGGTCTTCCTCTCCTTCTTGAGTAGTTCAAAGGTGTCCAGTCTGTTGAGATTTTAGCCCATCTGCTAGTAGGCAGCCTGGCCACATGTCCGGCCCAGTTCCATTTAAGTTGGTAGGTTTTTCGTTCGGTGTTTTTTCATAATATCCTGGTTTTTAATTTTTTGTATTTTTTTAATGCTATATATTTATTTATTTATTTATTTACATTCGTTGGTAAGACTACAGGCTATCGCCCAAAACAGTCTCAAAATTACAATAAAACAATAATTAAAATAAAATAAACTTCTGAATTAAGAAAAAATAAAATACTTTTTGGTCATAACTCAGACCCAAACAGAGTGTAGGGAGGAATTACTAGTTAAAAAAAAAATGTTCTTACTATTAGTTCTAACAGTGTTCATAATAATATTGAGAGAAAAAAAATGTCTATAATGATTTATAGATAAACATAATTATCTTGGATTTTTTGTTAACCCTAAAATAAAAAAATAAAAAAAAAAAAAAAAACTCACGACTTAATTACAAAAAGTAATATACGATAAAGTAATATAAAATAAAGTAAATTTGTGAACATATAAATTAGTGTGAAAAATAAAAATGTTTAACATACAAAATGGAGAGCCGATGCTATCGCAACAGATGAAGTAGGCTTTTTCTAAATGATGAACAGGATGTATTAAATATATCAATGTGTTGAGAAACGGAATTGTAAATACTCATCATATATAGTACAGGAGAATGCATATGACGCTGGGATCTTGATTTCGGAATATAAAATAGAGCCCTCCCTCTCATTCTTTTCTCGGGTGCATATAAGTTGATTTGTGATAGTAGGTCAGGACAATCTATACTACAACTCATAAGTTTATGTAGAAAAACCATGAGAGCTACTTTCCTTCTAGTTTCCAAAGAGCTAAAAGAAAATTCAGCCCTTAGCAAATCAGAAGGTCTATCTCTTGGGCTTACACTCCCATGTTTCTTGTAATAGAGATATCTTAAAAAGTAGTTCTGAATTACTTCTAACTTTTTGATAGCCTTGTGATGATAAGGTGCCCATACTGATGATGCAAATTCAAGTTTAGTTCTAACTAACGCATTATACAGGAGTGCTATAGCATCTAAATTGTGAAATCCCTAGTGTTCCTTTTAATAAAGCCCAATAATCTATAAGATTCATTGATTAAAGAATTAATGTTGTCTAAATGTAAGTGTTCTGTCGTAAGTAACTCCTAAGTCTTTGATTTTATCCACTTCTGTAATTTGTGTACTATTTATGAAAAAAACCGGCTTAATCCAGGAATCTCTGCTTGTATAGGTCATGAAACAACACTTGTCAGCGTTGAGTTGCATGTTGTTTAAGTTACACCATCTAATCACAGAATCCAAATCAGACTGCAGTAATGCCACGTCATACTCATTTTTAACGCATTTATATAACTTCATATCGTCTGCAAACATGATTATTTGTGAATGAAGTACTACTTCCGGTAAATCATTAATCATAATAAGAAATAAGAGGGGGCCTAGTACGGATCCTTGGGGTACCCCACTAGAGTTTATAAATTCTTCTGAGACACTATTGAAAACTTCTACATAATTTTTCCTTCCGTAAAGATAAGAGCTGAAAAATTGGATAAAGTTGGGGGAGAAATTTAATTTTACCATTTTATTTAGAAGGATACTAAAATCTACTCTGTCGAATGCTTTTGTAAAATCCAGATAAAGGACATCACTTCTTCCCCTATTTTGAAGACTACTCGATATGTATTGAGTAAAACTAGTCAAATTAGTCACTATAGATTTGCAAGGTAAGAAGCCGTGTTGAACAGAAACAATAATTTTTCCTATATGTGCAAATATCTTACTATACAATATATATTCAAACAACTTAGCTGAAGAATTAATCAAGGAAATGGGTCTATAATTCGATATTAGATTAGAATTTTCTTTTTTTAGAACTGGAATTATTTTGGAGATTTTCCATCGATCTGGGAACGTCATAGTTTTAATCGAAATATTGAAAATGTGCATTAGTGGCTTAGATAAGACTTCAGCACAAAATTTAAGAACAAAAGAGGGTATTCCATCAGGTCCACTAGACTGCTTTGGTCTGAGTTTTGTTAGAGCGTCAGAAAAGTCTCGGTCCGTAAGTTCTGTCAGAGTTAAAATATCAAGTAATGTATTGTTGGTTGAAACTAAAGGTCCGGTATCTAGAGGTGCTGTTCCACCAAGTGAATAAACTTGAGAAAAATATTCAGAGAACCCTTGGGCAACATCTCTACCAGAAAATATTTTGTCTCTCCAGATCATGTCTTTATGCTCGGTAACGCAAGAGGATTTTTTAGAGTTAACGAAATTCCAAAATTTATTGACATTGTTATCATTCACCTGGTCCTGCACTGACTCTATATACTTGTTGTAATCAGTCCGTATTCTACCCTTTACCCACCGTCTAAGTTCTCTGTATCTAATGTCCTGGTCATTAGAGTATTTTCTTTTCCTACTCAGTTTATTTTTTAACACTATTTTTGTTCTTAGTTCTTTAGAATACCAAGACGGAAAAGAATATTTCTTTAGCCTAACACATCTGGGCACGTGTTTATCCATTATTTTGTATACAACACTGTAGAATGAATTGACAGCTAAATTTACATCAGTTATGGCTAAAATATGTTCCCAACATGTTAAATTAAAATCCTTTTTAAGTTCTACCAGATTGGCTTTGTTAAAATTATAGGAAGATGCATTAAGAACAGTTCTATGTTTTTTGAGCTTGACAAGGCCAATTACTATTGATAAGGCCGGATGGTAAGACTCTTGTTTGACTAGGGGTGAAGTTCTAATTACCTGTATTTGACTATCATCTAGGCCCCCTACTAATATTAAATCCAGTGTCCTACCTCTATTATTTTTAATATTATTAATAGATTGTAGATTATGAAGTAATAAGAATCTATTCAAAGCGACACAAGTACCCGAACCATTAGACAGCAAGTAATTTGATCCTGTTATTTCCGGAATGTTAAAGTCACCCACAATTATCACTTTACTACCAGAAATAATATTCATAGTTTCAAAATGAGAGAAATAAGTTTCAAGACTATCAACATTACTTACAGGCATGTAAAGTGCAGATAATAATAATGCTTCCACTTATATTTCTCGTCACGGTCAATGATTCAAAATCTTTTGTTGATAAAAAGCCTATTTTAGTAGTTGAGTACTTGCTGAGGACACCGACCATAACACCTCCCCCTGTTTTCTTATTAGTTATATTTAAATCCCTATCTGCTCTAAATACTTGATACCTATTGTCTACAAGTTCAGCGTCATACACATCTCCTCCTAGCCAAGTCTCACTAATTACAAACACATCAGGCTCTACAGTCAGCAAGTTAAGACTAAATTCTTTAGTTTTAGTACGTAATCCTCTCACATTCTGGTACAATACAGATCTACTATTACCTATATAATTAACTATCATATCCAATTATTAAAGAACAAATTTTTGTGTGAAATAAGCATAAAAAAATAAAATAAAATAAATTATATAAATTAAGCTAGATACACAAACAAAATTAAAAATAAAATGAGAAAAATTCATTTAACAATATTAATAGTTTATTTGATGTTGTCCACGTCACTAATATCCGAAATAATAAAAACTTGTGAGTGATCAGTTTTCCTAGCTCTGATCTTTCCAGTTCCATCAATCCAGACATGTTTGTAACCGAGTTCCAAGGCTTTAGCTCTAGTTCTACCGAAAAGAAATCTTCTGGAACGTGAAAGAGACTGGTTGACATAGATTGGTATTGGTTCCGATAACCGGATTCCAATGTTTTCTGTAGTGGAATGTATTCCCTTCTTTTTCCGTTTCAGGAGAAAACTATTTTTGACAAACCTACTTACAAACTTAACTATAATTCCAGCTGTGGGCCGATTTGGATTTTTTCTTAACCTATGGCAATAATCAACAGCATCACCACTTAGTTCCAAATCAAGTGCTTTCCCTACCTTCAACACCCCATCTAAAACATTTTCGTTTACTTGTTCAGGAACCCCGTAGATTTCAATTGTATTGGATCTCGAATATTGCTCCACGGCTGCTAATCCCGATTCATACTCTTTTAATTTTTTTTTAAAAATGACATTTTCACTCTGTAGGTTTTCAATTAACAAACCCTGGTTGTCAATAATTTTCTTATGGGTTTCTAAAACCAGATGGGTATCATCTAGTTTCTGGTAAATTACATTAATGGATTTGTTTAAATCTTCCTCCAAAGATTTCTGCCCTTTCAAAATATCGGTTTTAAGCCCATTTAATAAAGTTTGGATTACCTCAACTGTTAATTCCTTTGCCATGTCTTTAGATTCTACTGCCTTCGGGATTTCTCTACCAGTAAAAGCAGACTGGGCTGAATCTGAGTCACTACGACTTCTCCTTCTTTCAGTAGAACAATTTTCACACCGCCAAAACCCTTTCTTGGTAGTAAATAAGAATTCTAAGTCTGTTTCACTTATATTTACACATTTAGAGTGATAAAAACATTTGCACTCGATACATATGAGTTTATTTTTAGCATTACGATTTACCGTTAACTTACAAATTCCACATACACTCATATCTACATTGAAAAAGAATATCACAATACAATATTACGTGAATTTGTACATCGAAGTAATGCGAAATAAAATTTACATTTAAATTAAATGAACATTGAACACTTTGAGATAAAATAATTGAAATAATTAGATAACTGAATGTTTGCTCTATCTCCCTGTACTCTGACCCTTACAGCTCGGAATCCAAGTCATGACTGCTATATGCTCCTGAGCATGCTCATTTGTGAGGTGTTAAGCTTTTTGCTCTGTTGAGGTGTGAGCTTCCATGTTTGGCATCCGTACAGTACTGAAGGGAACACACAGCTTTCTAACACTTTAATTTTGATATCATTGAACAGATTCCCTTTAAAAACTTTTTTAAGTGACCAATATTTTTGCCAACCTATTTTTATCCTTCTATTTATTTCTTCTTGGCCGCAGTTATCAGCAAGGGATATACGTTGTCCTAGGTATATGTATTCCTCTTCATATGCAATTCTAGTATCTCCACACTTAATTATAGGTTTTGATGAGTTTGTGAGTACTTTAGTTTTTTTCCCAATTAATGCTCAGTCCGACCCTCTGACAATTAGTACTTAAGTCGTTGACCATTTCTTCTAGTTGATCAGGATTTTCTGCAAATAATACTATGTCGTCTGCGAACCTAAGATTGTTGAGGAAGTTCCCTTGTATGTTTAAACCTTTTTTTCCCCAATCTAGATGTTTAAACACTGACTCTAATACACAATTAAACAAAATTGGAGAGAGAGGGCAACCTTGCCTCATTCCTCTATTTACCTTGAATTTCTGTCCATTTTTCTCTAGTGCGATATATGCTTTGGAGTTTGCATATATTTGTTGAATGACTCTTACATATGTACTACTGATTCCCATCTCTTTAAGTGACAGCCAGATGTCGTTATGCTCAACGGAGTCGAATGCTTTGTAGAAATCTATGAAGCAAATATATAGCTTTATACTATATTCTCTACTTTTTTCTATAAGTTGTCCCAAAGTTTGAAGGTGGTCTATTGTAGAAAATCCTGGTCTAAACCCTGCTTGGTTAAGTGAGTGGTTCTCATAAATGAGATTTATTATTCTTTTTTGCAGTATTTTTGTGAAGATTTTGTATATAGCAGGTGTAAGG
>KZ651493.1:25894-43504 GCA_001010745.2 Gerris buenoi
AAAAAAAAAAAAAAAAAAAAAAAAAAAAAAAAAAAAAAAAAAAAAAAAAAAAAAAAAAAAAAAAAAAAAAAAAAAAAAATACAATCTTGGTAACATATATATTATACAGGGTAATACAAAAGGGTAACATTTTAAATAATTTTTGAGGAGAGGACTCATTATACATATTTTTAGAGACGATCTTCCTTTCATTAAAAATGGGAGATTTCTTAAAGTATATCCATATCTAATTTTATGGATTGAAAAAGTGATAATAATAGAGACTGATTTAAATATTATTTGTTCAAGGGTTTATAGGCATTCATAATAATAATTTAAATAATTGTCTAATAACTATTTATAATATGAATTTGAAATAACACCTTCAAGTATAACAGACTGCAATTTAAGTTCAACTGAATGGGGGTTTGAAACTCTGAATTCTCGGGGCAGTCTGCGAAAACAGAAAGGCAAAATTTGTGCAGTCAGATTTATTTTGCTTAGCCACATTCATATTACTTCTATTTTTAATATTAAAAAATACCCATTTTATTTCAAGACTAAATTCACACTAATCTATATAGGGTAAAGTGGGGCTATGGTGTCACCTGGGGTTATTGTGACCAACTCATTTTTTTTAGGGAATTGTTGGTTTTTTTCTCTACCTGTTTGTTAGGAATGAAGCAGTACTGTTTCTAGTTCCAGAATCTGAAAATAGGAGAATTATTACTATTAAAATTCCCTACAAAAAATGAGTTGGTCACAATAACCCCAGGTGACACCATACCATAGCCCCACTTTACCCTACATATATAAAACTAAGAGTGACAGTGACTGACTGATCAAAAATTCTCCTACTTCCCATTGTCATAGAGATTTGAAATTTGTTACATAGATAGAGTGTACAAAAAATAGAAAAGTGCGGCCATTTTGATTTCGATATGTGTCCTCCATATTTAATTACAGCCGCCAACTTGGATTTATTCACATTCTATTACTTCAGCTTCAAGTGGACCTAGAGATCTTAAATTTGGTGCATAGACTTATGGTAGCTAAAGAAGAAAATTAAAGGTATTTTCACTAAGTTATTCACGATCGAAATCTTGCAATTTTGTGCAAAGGAATTTCCTCCCCCCGAGAAGGGTGGCAACCCACACGCCCCCCCCCCCTAAACCCCACCTCTTCCCCCTCGCTTCGGAGTGGCAGACATGTATTTTTTTGATCGTCTGCACCAAGGTTGATTTTGTAATAAAAATTATTCATGTACCTTATGAGAAAATGTTTCATGTAGCCAGCTCTCGGTCTATAATGGATTATGCATTTATTTGTGAGTGAATATGGAGTAAAACTAAAGTAATTCTGTTACCATAACAGTATAGCAAAGGTACTAAGGAATTAAATAATTATTCTTTACTGAAAACTATAATTAAATGTATTTGCGCTAATACAAAACATATATTTTTTAAAAAAAAATCATCTATAAATAACTAGATAAAAATCTAACTTGAGAAAAATATAACGTATAATAATGGCAATCAATTATAATTAAAGATACGATAATTATATAATGATAAAATAAAAAAGATTAAATTATATAAAATAAATTAATTTAATAAAATTACGTGTATAGATGAATGTTGTTTTGTCGTTGAGTTGTTAATAGGATATTCGGTGATTTAAGCAGTAGGAGTGTGGCTGAAATTTTGATGGAACGTATATGCACCACACAAACCTCTCTAGAACCGAATTTGTCGCCTTGTATCAAACAAATTCGGATCTACAGGGTAGATGTAGAGCATTAGCCGCTAACACACTCTTCTCTTCATCTCTCCCATGTCTTCTTTCTTTGTTTTATACAAATATTATTTATGATTAAATCTTTCGAAAGTGTATAACTTTTCTTTCATCTAATTTTATACATTTTCTTGTGTAGCGGCTCATCATGTCCTCGTACAACTAACCTGCAATAAAAGCACTCAATATAACAACAATGTTAACTATTTGATAAAATTATAATTATATAAAACAGTCCATTTACTTGATTATACAGTTGGAGAAATATACATTCCCTTTTTAATTTCTACATTTATTATTATTAATATATAATACAACTACATTATTAATTTATACACGGAATATAATAGTATACATAAAAAAACAATTCAAAATCGCAAAAATATTATATGCTCATAGTTTTTTCATATTTTAAGTCCAAAAAAGTGTAGATACTTTTTAGTGTAAGTAGATACATATGAAACCATATGCCATTGATCTCGGGGAAAAACATAGTAAGACACCCCCCCCCCCTTCGAAGATGATATGAAAAAGCATTTTTGTATAATAAGATAGAAATTTTGAGACATGTTGGAACAATTTTTTACAAACATAGCAACAAGATTCATGTTAGAATTCTTTATTATATTTTAATAGAAACAATTAACTTAATATTATTTCTAAAAGTAAAAAATTTCACCATCATATCTCATCCTCTCTAAATGAGTAGGTAAAACTAGGAACCTAATAATTTTTAGAGTTTGTTGTTTTACCTAATTTCCAAATGTACTCTTTACAAAAACTTCAAATGTGTAATAAGCCAAATATAGGAATAATATATAGAGAAACCCCATAAAATTATCCCATTACGGAAGCAAGGGATATGAAACATATGTGGAGTTTATTAAATGAAAGAGGAGGATGACCCGAATACAAATATGCATTCAGTTTCGATTTTTGCACCTATTTCATATTTGCACAATGTATCCTTGAAAATAGAGTTTTTCTTTTCCCACAATTTTTTTAACACAAGAACTCTACAGACAAATTTTAAAGAAAAATCCTAGTTATAATTTATTAAAAACAAAACAAAAAACGGTATTTAAGATTTTCCATAAGTCGTATATATTTAAAAAATAAAATCACCCCTCGGAATGGTTTTCAATACGTCGGAGAAGTTTTATTGCGATTGGACAATAAAAATACATTTGAAGACGTTGGCTTCACGTCATTACAGTAAACTGTTCAAAAGTTAAGTAGCTTAAATGAACTATGCCACTATTTTGAAAGGGCTGTGCTGACTACACTGATTCACTATCTCGTCCTCTTTATAAAACTGTTTGCCCTTTGTGTGAGCTGAAGGCACATTCTTGACCTTTTATTTTATTTATACATGAAAGCAATATAGTTATGGTTTATTTCAAAATTATATTACATAATGCCTTAATAAATTAATACTGTAGCCGATTTCCTTTTGAAAGAAAGTATAATAAATTACTATACATTACCTACTATATAAAGATAATGTAACTTATAGAAGCAATAAATTACTTTCTAACTCTAAATTAACTCTTTGTATCTGATGATCATTATCAAATTTCTAGTTGTAATTAAATCATATTTTTGTTTCTGTTCAATATGCAATACACTCTTGTAAATTCAGAGTATTTGTTTTCTTTTTTTTTTTCATGTTGAGCACTCATAAAATATACAATAATCATCTAAAATAATCATTACAGTCATGTAAATTTATAATTACAAAATAATAAGTCAATGAGTAGAAAGTCTTTTTTATACTTCCATGAAAATGGAAGTATGGTAATATGTTGTTGTTGATAGAAATAAGTAGATTGTTTTACTGATTCTTAGATTAATTTTTCTTTTAAAATAAACTTACAAGAAGTCTCAAGCCTCCATTTAACCTGAAAAAGAAAGAAAAAATAAATACTAAAATCAAATCAAAATTTGTTTTAAATATGAAAATAAGTTGCGTTTGTTTTTATTTTATTTTTTTTTTTTTATATAAACTAAGATAAAGCCAGTTTCCACAGCTAGAGTCTATACTATATCAAGATATTTCGGAGAAGACAGAGTCAGTTATTTAGTGAATCACTATATTTCATATCCAATTTATCAGGGAGCATTATATAGTTTCTCATGATGATGATGAGTCATTCACAACTATCCTCAATAAATCCGTCTTTAATTATTGTTCAAAGACATTGGCTTATCTACCTTCGATTACGACTAGAAATAGTTATCAACCACATTACACACATATTCAGTGAGATAACTATGTAGTGTGAGAAATTCAACTATCATAGAAAAATTAAATTAAACAGGACAGTGGTTCTACATTAGATTATTCTTCTAGATCTAGATGGTAGGATCAAATAATGATTGGCTGTTTTGACTGACATTTTGTAGTACCACTTCATAACTATGACTAAAGAGGTTAATAAAAAGTAACTCAACAAAATTTTCACCACAATAACTTATATTTTACATTCATTATAAACAAACGCGATTCGACTTTTTATAGGTATATCATCTTCATCTTCAGTGTAAGTGTTTAGCGTAGTAAGTAATTAGTCATACACTTACTATGCACACTTACATTGAAGATGATACAAAATGTCGAAACCCGCTTCTTTATAATCAATATAAAATTGAGGTGACAATATTGTAGTGTTACTTGGATCAAAAAATAATAGTTGTTAAAACAGTAATAGTTGTCAGAGTGGCCACAAATAATGGCCTCAAAATGAATTAAGTATAAACCTACGATAGATAGACGAAGTCCTTATTGACATCAATAGCTGAAGCCTAAATAATATCGATCATTAATTATTACATTCTTATACCATTATATTTGATCAAACTGTCACTGTGTTTTAAGTAGTTATTTAAAAAAAAAAAAAAAAAATTGTCAAAATTGTTCATAAGTAGTAAAAAAAGCATCTCTGAAAATTGAAGCTTTTCTAATGAAAAATACCTTGGTAGTTAAATCAGTGACATTGCAGCTCAATTGTAAACAGATGATGCATAAGGCAGCTTTTCTTTTCCATCTACCTCCTTCAATATCTCCTATAACATAAATGCACATGAACTTTAATTTGAGATTTTTAAAAAGCTTTAGTTGCTAAGTTTATGATGATAAATCTAAATCTAAATCAATCAACACTATAAAACACAACAGTATCACTTATATTTTTCCATTTTCACCAACACATAATTATTTCTAAAAGATTTAATAACAATTCTTGATGAAAAAAGATAATCAGTCTAGATATACGGAATACAATGCTTCAGTATATATTTTGCTTACTATAACTTTTCATCATGAATAACTTGTCATTTGCACCCTTAGTTATATTTTTATAAAAAACTCCTTTTTTAAAATTTGTAAATATCTTTTAAAAAAATAACTCGAATGCTTTATTCGCAAAACACTAATGAACACCTCGTGGCGTGTAAAATAAACTAAATTTTTTTTAGTGTTTGCATGCTTATCTTCATTGAAAACAGCAATAGTGATTTTTTTTATTTAAGTTCTTTCGATAACTTATGGCAACATGTATTTTTAAAGAGAAATATGATTTATTTTAAGTATACGAATAATATTTATGTATTCAATTATAATATGATTACATTCAATAAAAATTACAAGTTACACGAAAAACGGGAATTGGAATCAAGGAACGGGATTTCCTTTTTTTTTTTAAACACGCAAGGAGCTATTACTGAATGTTATTTAAAGAAAGCTGATGTTAAACGAAGGTAATTTTTATTGAAATATTACAACTTTCACAAACTATTATTGTACTGTTAAAATGGTCATTTTAATTTTTTTACGAATTGCACATAATAAATAGAAAAATCAAGTTTTCCTCTACAGAAATGTATTTGAATTTAAACAGTGGTTGTTTCGTTGAAGTGTATTCCTATTTGCTTTTCATTTAACTTAGATTATTACACTTTATAATATCCTTTATTAAGGGCACTATACAGAACTTAGGCATCATAGCAAAAATAAATTGTATAAAAATATTTCAAAAGAATAGATAAATTAAGATATAAACACTAATTTCGTGACAATATAATACCCAAATACGACGAAAAACATATCAGGATAGTAGTTTAAGTAGACGCAACAAATATAAATTATTGTATTAACGTTTATAATTATTATAAAAAGAGAATTTTTTGCGAAGAGGCGTTTTGCGTATGATTCTCTAATGATAGAATATATTCATACATGTAGTAGGTACATTGGATAAAATTATTCAACTGAAATAATGATCAATTTATTATGTGTGTCAGTTTTAAGTAATGCTTACAAGTAACTTAATAACAGCAATAGATAAAGCTTGGATGATTAAATCCATCGGCTCGAAATTCCATTTGTATAAGCTAAGTTCGTTAATCAATGAAATTTAAACACGCTTTGCCTAAATAAATCGTTGTTATACTTTAAACTGAAATCTGAAATAAAGGAGAGATTTGACAACAGTTTAACCAAAGAACTCAAAAGACAAGCCGAAAAGAAAAGTTGTTGCATGAGTAGAGAAAGATAGGATAAGGGTGTGGCCGAATTTATCCTGATCGCGTAACTTCAACTGACTAGCATTTTATTATACCTAACACATAATTTATTTGTTGGCTAGTTAGGAAGATAATAATTGCTGTCGTGCAATTCTTTAATATTTTTTTTTCTAACATAATTATCCATGTACGAGTTTATTACTTAATTAATTTATTTATTTAAGTTTAAGGCCCAAATATACCTATGAAATAAATAAGTAATCGATGGGAACTTAACTATTTTAAACCCTTATAAAACGGTGACTTGTTGCAAAAAGGAGAGAGAAATGTTTAAAGTGTTTTTGGTGGACCCCATCTGAGTTTAAGAAATTTAACCTCTTTTATCAAGGGTCGTATCCTTGTTATCGAGTGATAAAGTCTGCTTTAAACCGGTGGCTTAATGATCGTAATAAAGGCACCGTAAGAAGACCACTCCGCTGGACCACTTCCTAAAGCGTTTGGTTTAATTTATTAAAGTGCAACGTAGAGGACGGCGATGGAGCCGTTGATGGGGACATCTTCGTCGCTTGGAAGAGGGAGGGAGCTAGGGGCTGTGCAAGGGCCCCGGATCGATACGCTACGTCACCACCCCTAACCTTATAGGGACCCACCCTCTCTGTGCGCGAGTCTTTGCAATCTGCTTGGATTCCTTTTCCAAACTCATTCAAAATCAGACTCAGCTTTCTTCACTCTTTGATTCAAGCATCAGTATCTGTTTTCATATGTCGAAGGTTATTTCTACATTTACTTAAAAATGTTAGCACCAACCTTACTGCATCCAAATACGCAATTTATAGAGATATTACTTAAAACATAAATCGTATTTTTAAATAATATAATTTATACACAATATTATTATGACAATTATACAAACGAGCATGGGTAAAATGAGTAGGTATATCATAGTAGAATTTTTTATTGGTAGTGATGTGTTAAGTTATTTCTGAGTAAAAGTTATAAATACATAAATAAGGAATATTGCAAGTATTAATCAATACAACATTGAGAGTATAAATATAAAGATCTTTTCAAAACATACCACCTACATTTGGAAAATATCATATCAATTTAGGTATGAGAGAGTGTGTCCTTTTATATAAGGCGTTGCGCCTAGTTCAGCTCTCCGGCGTGGTTTTGTTTAGAATTCCACCCCCAGCAGAAGTGAAAGCGTCATTACTTCCTTTGTATGCATTGTATCAAAGTAACTTAAACTTTAGTTGGAAATTTAATTATCAATTATAAACTACATCACCATTAGTCCGCACACCAATATTTCTAAATTCAAACCAAAATCTTTAGCTTAGGTAAATGCAAGTATCGTTGAGGGAGCAACTTTAATTTTATACAGGACGTGGCAAGCAAACCCTAGCTTGGCGTCCAAAGAGTCGACATTTTTTAATTTTTGAACTTTTCTTTTCCATTAAGCATTATGTATTTTTAACAAGGTATAAGAGAAGCAACAAACACATTTAAACTCTATTAAGTAATTCTTCTTATTCCAATGTCGCTGGGCATGACCTAAAGTATGAGGGCGTATATAAGTCTCGTCGAAAGAGCACGTGTAATGTTATACAAGGCGCATGCCGGACGAACCACAGTATACAGCGTATAGAATTTCACGACCCTTCGAGTTACGAAAGCTTCTCTTTAAGCATTATTTCGAACGAAGCAACATCTAGCACAAGCGTCATTATCTAGTAATTAAATATTAGTTCCGGAGACGGAAACCAGTATTATTATCAATTTCTATAATAGCTACCTACTCCTATAGCTTAAATACGCATAGGAAGAACAAATAAGACATTTTTAAACAAATTTTCATTTGACGATCATATACGATACCAGATAGATGTCATGTATCAGATGAGAGCTTAAAAGCTAAGTAATACTTTTTTTATGATTTCATACCAACCTTATTAATAGTAATTCGTCGATCTAACTTCTGTTCTACGCACTCGGACTGATAGTCTAATTAACAGATGAGACCTCAATTAACGCCTAAAAATGGACAAATAAAACAAAAAAAAAGTTAAAATTAATAGTGTATAACAGACATCTATTAATCTTTTTGTATTTTTATTAGTAATGGTCATTACATGTTAAATGTTATCTATGAAAATATGATATTAAGACTTGTGGGAATTATTGAGTAATTTTAATATCATACAATTGTAAAAATATGTGTAATAACTACATTGATCCTGACAAGTCTCCTCCTATTTGTAATTGTTTGTTTTATACAAACTAAATAGCTTCCACCATCGATATCGTTCAAATTATCAGCAAAAGGAAATTTAAGTGTGAAAGACACGAAATGAAAGAGCACAAGGAAGACGTTTAGCAGAAGTACTAGAGTTTTATAAATAAATGTCAATCAGAGTAGACAAAACCTGCATATATATTATCTCTAATGTGTTTTTAAGACAATAAACAATTTCATTTAGCTCTTTGAGCTAAATTAATATTTAATAAGTTGTACAAAACCTTGATAGGATTTACTAATTTCAGATCTAAGTAGTTTCTTCTGCTGTTGGTGATTCAAGAATAGGTGTATCAAGCAACGAAAGTAATTTTCATCTCCATTACATGTTCGATTATAGAAAAAGTGTTAGTTATTGTAAATTTTACAAGGAGGTGACTTCCAAAGTCTGATAGACCCTAACTCCTAACTTTTAGTTGCATTGACTTTATACAAATTAATTATTAATGCCTAAAAGTTGATATCGAGATATTCAAGATTAAAAGATAGCTCTAAGCAATAAATTTCAAGAATAATGTCATTATATTATAATAGGACTTTTCAATAGGTGAAATAATAATGGGTATGAATGCAATATGGGTGAGGAAGCTCTGGATTGTGATTGGTTGACAAGCTAAGAAGGATATTGTGATGACACCCTCATCAGGATGGGGAGAGTAGATTAACTCTTCCTGTCTGCCTTGTTTCTACTATCAGCTTCCACTGTGTAGCTTGCAAACTATGTTTTCTATTCAATCTATTCACCTAATATATATCCACACTAAATTTAATACATAACTTATTTAGATAACCCATGATGACAGACATGCTTACAATTTCTTTAAATTATAATTTTGATGTGCTTAACATTCGTTACTATTTTGTGCAATACAGCGAAATTAACAAGTAGTTGGATTAAATAAACTAACAAAAAATTGCCATGAATGGATTTGATGTAGAAAGTGAAGAAAAGTCCTTTATATATTTTATTTTTATTTTATTTTAGATAATGGATTAATATCAAGAAAATTAAATACTTATAAAGCTGAGTGCATGCTTTTTAACTAAGAATAAACCCTTTATAGCCAAAGATCTATAAATCGTAAAAAAAAAAAAAAAAAAAAAAAAAAAAAAAAAAAAAATCAATATTAAAGTAAAAACCTATACTTAGGGCTATCATAACAGAAATAATTGATTTTTACCATTACGGCACTATGAAGGAAACAATTAAGGATTAAAACAAAACAAAGAAATATTAAAATGAAATTGGACAAAAACAAAGTTCGATTTGTGCAAGAGCTCTAAGGATGTACTAAACTTCTTGAATCTGAGTGCTGGTCGTTAATTAGCACTTGGGTCGGGAATAAAAGGCACTTTTTTCATCGCGTATTTTTAAGACAGCACTGACTAAGGGATTAAAGTGTATAAAAATAATTGCAAGATAAAAAGAACTTTTTATATTCTACGTTTTTAAATTTTCTGTAATAAATCATAAATTTTAAACCTGTCAAAATGAAGATTGTAAATATGGGACATGCCAAAACAAATAAAATAACTTACGGATTTTTTCCGACCTTACTTTCTATACAGCACAATTTGCTGAAAAAGAATTAAATAATGCATTGTCATCGTGTTCTGAGCTATTCTAAAATTTTCAAATATCTAACTACTCGGGAAGTTAGATAAAAATCAAAGGCAAGATTTGTACTGGACAAACAAACAAGAAAGCAAGCTAATAAAAACGCAGTAAAAATAGTGGCGAGGTTGTTTTTTCTATATATTTAAAAGTAATAGTTTTATCTTTTATAAACAATTTTATTCCTATTAAAATAAAAATGTATAAAAGAAGAACCCTTCAAAATATTTTCCTCTTTTAAAGGGTTGAAATAAGAACTGTGCGAATTTTTAGTACGAAGAGAATGACCAGAAGAGTTCAGAAAGATATCTGCTTATGCCAACCGACCAAGTTAGAATCAACGGTTTTACTTTTCACAAAGTTACAAGGGATAGGAATGTAGGACGTATGCCATAATGCCGAAGGTATAAGAAAAAGGATCCCAAAGCGAAATTTATGGGATCCCCTGCCATTACCCGACACTACCTGGGAAGAACCCTGCATAATCTAACTATAAACCAGGGCAGAGTTCTTGAAAAAAAAAAAAACTCAATTCCCTTCTGACTTTCCATAGGAATCAACCCTGCAAAACAAACTCTCCACCTTTTTTATACTTTTTTTCGACAATGAGATTTTTTTCTCTCTTTAGCGTAACAAGACATTTAAAAGCATAGCTCAAAAAAAGGAAGGAAGTCAATACCCAGGAGAAGGGAAGTAACTGAGTATATTATAACAGGATTGCGCTTTTATGGTTCAAACTAAAAAAACCGACACTAGATGTTTGAATTATCTTATCCTTTCATAAATTAGCTCTTCTCTAGTCCATGCTGGAACCCATTATTTAAAATCTAGAAATCTCCAGTATGATTTATCGACATGTATGACAAAGATAATTCCTTTATTTCCAAATATAACTTTATACCAATTTTAGCATCCTTAGCAGAAACCAGTGATAGAATTATAGTATACACTGAGTTTAGACGTTTTTGTATTTGGTGCTTATTATCTCGCCTTCAAGTTTTAATGGTCATCTAGCCTAACCCAAAATTGCGCTACCGCTACTCTATGGCTTACCAATTAGATTATCCAATTAAATTATAATAAAAGATTTACAATATAAAATTAATGATAAATTCAATTATTATTAATTATTTAATTATAAATAATTTTTAAGCAGCTTAATTGATGATAAAATTTATTTTAAAACACACTCAACACACATACATATACAAATATATATATATTTTGAATTGGGAGGATCAGTCCAAAGTTGTTTAAGTTTACCTATTTCGCAGTCACCTTTCGCCAATTCATATTTTTAATAAACAATACATTTATAGAACTATCTGGCTTTAAAAGTAACGAGCTCTATTATTTAAAAAAATAATAGTAATAATAAAATTGGGTTGTTTAATGACAAGCTATGTTATTGTTTGAATGAACTAATGAATGGTATTATTGTTTATAATAATAAGCGGTATGGGGTGCTGGAAGGTAGAAAGGTTGGGTTGAAGTTAATGTTAGTTAGACATGAAACTCAACCCCCTGAGTTTATATACTAGTAGGGTAATGACTAGAGACCTTAACGACATCATAGTGACTCTGGTTTTACCCGTTTTCAACAACAACAATTTAGATATAACGAAGCAAGAAATATTTTCAACTATTCATATTTGAGTAACATTCATTTTCCATTTAATATTATATACCTACTTAAAAAATTTGCTAGAAAAAAAATCTACCTTAAATCCGGACACGAAATTCTTGTATACCAATAGTGGCGTTCAAATGGAAAGTGCATCAGACCTAGTGGCCATTAGTTGAACTAACTTAATGATACAATTGCAAAAGATTTTGCTATGTATATCGCTTTCACAGGCAAAGACATGCAATAACTAATTGTTAATTTAAAATACAATTAAGTTAATTTTTCTATTAGAAAATATGTTTGATTAACTTAGTAATTATCGACTGCTCTAACCCAATCATTGAGGATGGTTCTCAATATATATACCATTTTCTGATTACAGATCAATTAATGATTAAAAAAGTAATGTCTTAGAGCAGAAAGAACGAATCATTAGTAAGTAGCCTCATAATCATTTTACTCATCTTGTATAACCAATTTCATAGCTAGGTATAACCTAACCAGAAACATTAATTGATTTTTATATTTTTTAATCTTTTTACAACAAAAGCATAGCTAGCAGGACAAATAAATAGAGTAGAACGAGGCCAAACAAATACATTTTATCCTTTTTCTTTACTTCCTCTAATAAAGTGGAAGCTTGTAAAATTCACTTGAATGAATATAGCACACCCAAACGTACAAAAGGGTTAACCCAGTAAAAAATTTACTTGTTTTTTTATGGCAGGACTGTTCTCTAGAATTAAAGCAACCGTTTCTTTATACTGAACTCAGGCCAAGCAAAGACCCCACAATGTTTACAACGCACCTAACGGACCTAAAATAATAGCAAACGTTCCGAATTGGCATAAAGAGCAGGTATTTAAGTTTTCTTTTACAAAGTTTGTTCTATTTGTCTCTTACATTCAATCTTCTATTTTAATTTGGGTCCCTTTAGGATAACTTAAAAAATTGAATCCTAATTATTCATCTTGATATGGCTATATTTCATCCCCCGCCGGGACATAATCATACCTAAAATATCCTTAAAATATTTGTATAATTTTGCTTCCGAGCTTACCGAAGGTAACGAAGTGATCATTCTAAAGAACAAACAAGTTTTAGGCGTCCGATTTCAAAAATTTCAAGACATCCGTTTCAGACATCAGGGAACATTTTTGGTTCCGTGTCTGTCTGCCGTTTAATTTTTGCGAACCAACATCTTAAAAACCACCCCTCCAATTTTAACGAAATTTGGGAGGAAAGTCTTAATTAGCTTATTGATTTGGTCTCATATAAGTTTCAACCATTTGCGCTCATTTGTTTCTCTTCCACATGCGCACAAACATGCATTTATTTACACTTATTTCATTCAGCACTCATCTGATTTTTATGTGAAATTTGGATGGTTTGTCGAAAGTAGCCTGCAGATGGCCTCAATTAATTTCAACCGTCCGTTCTCCTTAACTTTTGCTAAATTGATACTTTAATTTATGTAAAAAATCAATTTTGATCAAACAATTTTTGATTTTGAATCAAACAATTTTGACATTAAAAACTGGGGAAACAATTAGACAATAATGGCTTGAAAAAGCATATAAACAATAAAGTACGTGATAGGATGCGAGGAAGCTATGTGCCACACCAATTGGTAGTCTATTTAGATTAAAATTGCCGAATTATTTTGATGAAAAACTTAAATTATACATTTTAAAAATCAAGCATTATAAAATAGATTATTGAATAACATAAGATATTCATCTTACTTGAATTTTCCTTCTTTTATTGTAGGTTTCTGCGTACAAAGTACAAAAAGAAACCTTATATAACGGCTCTGTCTGTCTGCCTGTCTGTCCGTTGCTTGTTTCAATTCAAACTTCTATAACTAACAACATGAAATTGGGCATACAGGTGCATCTCAGCATTTGTGACAACAGGACACTTTTTCGATTTTTTACAATAAATATTTTCAAGATGACGGCCAAAATGGCGGGTATGAATAAAAAAAATGTTTTAGTCTCCATGACATGTTTTAAAATATCGAAAATATGGAAAAAAGTAGAAAAAGAATATGCAACTATTAAAATTTAACACTTAATATTTTCAAGATGAAGGCCAATACTGCGGGCGACTAAAAACGTTTTTAGTCACCATGACATGTTCTACATCAATTTAAAGGTATAAAAGTATAGAAAAATAAATAATAAGTAACTATTACACTTAATAATTTTAACTTAAGCCTACAGAAACCGGCGATTATCGCCTCACGCACTTACGTGAAGCGCGCCTTACTTCTTTATTTTAAACATTTATAGTGGGTGAGAGAAGGGATATGCAGTACAGCTAGTCTAAAAATTGAAACGTTGAGTAGATAGTGTGTGTCGAGGGATTCATATAGACTGAACAGATCATCAGACCCTTCCTCTATCAACAAACTATATATGCTGAGTTTTGGACACAGTTTTTAATCCAGCTGCAAGTATCAAACAAAGCTAAGAAAAAGCACATCCTAACACTGGATCGTACTTAAGTAGAGACTAAGCAGTTATCAATAACAATGCCCCTGTGCTCCAATCAAATCAAAAGGCAGGGTCCGCACGATTAAACCCGCATCAACGTTTAAATCGAAACCAAAATTGGAATTTGTTAGTCCTTAATTATTCAAATATTATTGTCACTTTTGCATTGTATTGTATCCAAGTTTATACTCTTATCTGGGTATTTAAAATTAATAATAAATTAACAGATATATCAATAAATAACACTTTTAACTTAATTTCACGATGCATTTAATCCAATTCGTATGAGATTATTGATTAATAACTAACGCTTACACATTTTGACGACGTCAAATTTCAAAGGAACTATTTTAAATCTCAGCGCGCATGGAAAAAATAATAGACACAGCAAAATAATTATAATGATGTAAATTTATTTAATATTTTATCTAAAATATTTCAATTTTTCTATACTGAGTAAATAATTTATACGTTTTAAGCTTAATTTAGCGTTTTTAGCTTTCCTAGACGCGACTCCAACGATAGGCGCTCAAACGATAGTCGCACAGCAATTATCGCTGAGGACTCCTCTTCTGAATTTGCATGCTACCGTTTTCCTAGATTAGCCACTCTTAACATGCAAACTCAGAAGAGCGATAGTCGCCCAGCGACTATCGCTGAGCGTCTATCGCTGTAGTCGTGTCTAGGAAAAATTACCTTTATACGTGTTAAAGTAAGAAGTAAATAATACATATTACCAAAAAAATAAAATCTTAAGAGTAATGACAAGGTACATAAAGGATGGAACATGACAACGCCCAAACGAGTTTATATAGTAAACGCAATCAAATCAGCAGTCCATTTATTTACGCCTTTTATCAGATTTAAGACTATTTCAGGATACATTTAGCCAGCAATTCCACGCATCTGTTCACGAATTAACTTTTGCAGCAAGTTGTGTAGAGGCAGATGGATTGGGGTGGGAGTTTGGTTCCAGAGGGAGACGCCTAAAGGCATACACATGCCAATACCCTCAAGCACAAACATAGTTAACACACAGCGCTTTCGTGAGCTATCAGTAAAATTAAATATTTGTCTACTTAATTTAGGTCGAGGTTTTCTTAATTTTTGTAACTATTGGAAGATAAATACATAGAGCAGAAAATTATAAAGAGGAGGATTTCAGTATTATAATTATTATAGAATATTACATCACAATTTTATTTTAATGAACGGTAATACAAATCTTTTTGATATTTTCACTAGTCATGAAGATATATGAGGATACAGTTTTTGGATAAATAAAGAGTTTGTATAGCTCACACTCAGAGCAGATGTGGGCGTCCTGCAACTCTATATACCCTGCTCATCCAAGTCCAATCTATGGAGGCCACTCCCTTGCTTAATATTCATTAATAAGTTAATTTCAAAGTTTTATTTTGAATCTGTTAAATACATACATTTATTCAGAAAAGTTTATTTTAATTAAATTTTATGAAAAACATACTTTTGTATATTTCAAGAAGAAAATGCATACTGTTATAACTTTCTACCAAATCCCGATATGCTATCATATTATTTTATAAACCACAATTTAAATTATAGGTATTGATACAGAATTAAATTAAAATTTCAATAAATTAAAAAATAGACAATATAGAAAAAAACCCACTTATTTTTAGAAATCAACGACTTCAGAGAAAACAAAAGAAAATTAATTTCTATAATAATTTGAAAACAAAAATTTTCTTGATTATATTTTTTTTTCTTGGATAATTTATAACTTTCAATAATTTAATAATTAAATATTTATACCCACTGGTTATATTTGATTTCTAGTTCTATGGTATTGAAGAAGATAAAAACAAAAAAAATCTAACGATTACATTTTAAGTCACCTATTTATTGAATGGAATATAATTCAGATTAAGCTATCTTAGAAATAAAAAATCTTTTACGAAATTATTTGGGGTCCAGTAAATTAAGATGCTGACTATATGGTTAATATAAAATATTAAAAAATCAGATGCAATATTAAGAGTGAAGTAATCAATAAACAGGGTGCAGATTGAATGAAAAGTATTTGAAATTAAAAGTAGAAGAGAGAAAATGTAAGAAGGTAGTTAAATATAGCAAGTATCAAGTTAAAAAGGCGTTGATAGTTACGTTATTTGAGAAGACAGGTGAGTGGTGTTGTAAAGGGCGTGGAGGTAGCAGCGTGGCGTTGATAGGGCACCGAATGGATTCAAGTTAGAATCAATATGATAAGGCTGAGTTGAGAGGTGGAGGGGAGTAGGGCCAGGATCTCGTGCGCAGCTGTGGCAGAAAGACCCTTCGATCCGTTGCTCCCTTTCTCTTGCCTCCTCCCTTCGCTAGCATGGCTACCAAGGGCTTGACCTCCATGACACCCAGCATCCCTTTCACACAACTACCAACAGAAAAAATCCCCTACATATATATTATACATACATGGAACCCTTTTTTCACAACACGTACCTTCATTTTAAAACAAACAGTACAGATGGCCTGCCCTAGAAAACTCTTGCTTTGCAACCCTTTCACCGGGTTACAGCTTTGTTATGTGAATATTTCTGGGGGTGGAAATCGGAAGGATTTTGTTTGCATCCTACTGTTTCTCAATTTTTCTACGTCAATGTTTTACCTTTCAGGAATCGTGAGATAGTAAATAAAATCTATTGAATCGCATGTCAGGAATCCTAGGTATTATGAATGACCAAATAGGAGAGTTCACTATTAACTCTCTCCATGGTCTGAATTCCCTGTGCCGTTCTAACAGTAATGTCCAAGTCTCTACCTTATCTAAACTAAAATCCATTCTATCCCTCCTTTCCCATGGCCAGTAATGTTTACTAATTAAGTAAACTTCTTGAGCGCTTATCTCGTGGCTGTATGGCTGCATAAGGCTCACTAAAAAAAAAAAAATAAAAACTCATTTAAACTACCTTATTATTGTCTTTAATGACTTATTTTAACAAAGTTTAACTAGAGCTAAATAATCATGTTAATATCCAGTGGCGGCGCTAGCCATTGCGGGGCTTTGTGCGAACTGATATTGCGGGGCCCTAAACCGGAGGTCTGGAGGAGGGTTTTTTTTACACACTTTGACCTAAAAAATATGAACACTGACCTACTTAGTTTAAAGTAAAATTTTAAATAAAGGTAAAATAAATAAATACAGTATAAACAATAAAAATGTTTAATTACATCCTAATACTTTGATTATTTTTTTATGAATAGTCAATAGTGTACATTAATAATTTATTAAGCTATTATA
>KZ651493.1:57667-72366 GCA_001010745.2 Gerris buenoi
TTTTTTTTTTTTTTTTTTTTTTTTTTTTTTTTTTTTTTTTTTTTTTTTTTTTTTTTTTTTTTTTTTTTTTTTTTTTTTTTTTTGTATCAAGAGTTGACAATCTTTATTTCTTCATCAAGTTTCATGACTGATAGTCCTACAAAGTCAAACAAAAGTTATTGCATACTCGTCTTAATTTCAAGCTTAACGCCTTTCAAAACTCAAAATGCGTGAGATACATAAAATTATATTATTTTAATCATCATAAATAAGGGTATTATATTATTTTAATCATCATAAATAAGGGTATGGATAGTAATACAAGGATGGTAATGTTTATTCGACCTAAAAGAGCAAAAGAAAAATTATTGAACAGAGCGGCGGAACTAAAGGAACCGTGCATCCGTCTATGAATGCGCGCTCCCTTTTTAAATAAAAATTTCCCATGGGAGAAGGGGGGGGGGGGCTACTCCCATCTCTGAAATAACATAACAATTGACAGGGGTGTGGATAAATACATTTTTGACCCCTTCTAGCCTATGCCCCCCAAGGGGGGACGGCTTTTTCTAAACCCCTATAGGATATAATATCCTCATTAGACATTTAAAAAAAATAAAATCATACAATCTTTCCTGGTAAAAGAAGTATAAATTTATATGTTTCTGTGGACTTTTTAAAAAATATATTTATTTATTGTATATGAATAGTATATTAATTTAATAATATCCAAGACAAAGTTTCGTTTTAATCAATGACTATAATTATTACGGAATGCCCCAAAACTTAAGGCTCTACCGCTCTTTGAGGTTAGAAAAATCATTAAAATGAAAATATTTTTGGTTCTAAGCAAGATATCAAAAATCTAATCACAGGCTTCATTCCTAATTTTAATTCTGCACAATTTGAGCCCTATTTCAAGTTCCTATGATAAATAGTACAGGCGCCATTTCAATACAACGATAAAACTCGTAGTATTAAAATGGCGCCTGTGGCCTGTACTATTTATCAGAGGAAGAAATAGGGCTCAAATTGTGCAGAATTAAAATTAGGAATGAAGCCTGTGATTAGATTTTTTATATCTTGCTTAGAACCAGTATAATTTCAATTTTACTGTTTTTCCTAACCTCAAAGGACGGTAGAGCCTTAATAAATACGTCCTTACATATTATCTAAGGACAGAAAATATTCATCAATTATTTATAGCTCAATCCCTTGGTTATAGATAAATTAAAAATCCTAATTACTCTTTTTAGGACAAATAATTATCATGTGGTGAGGATGGGTATAAGTGGAACTTGATCTAAGTCACTTCACTTAAGTAGCTGTAGCTACAGCTACCCATAGTTATCACGATGCGGGGTGAACTCTGGCCGTCCAACACATGTATGATTGCATTGAGCTACCCTAGGTACCCTAAAGGTTACGTCCAGAATGCACGCGCGCGTGTTCTGAATCAGGTTCATGCACCGAAATCAGTCTGTCCGCAGTAGAGGCAGCTAGAAATACGCGCTGTCATAATGTATAGAAGATAGAGCGTGCTTTTTCACAAATCACACAAGAATCAAAGACAAGAAGTACAGTAAGATTTACTAAAGTTTTGACTTTTGAAAGCGCGGGAAAATCCGTCGGGAGCCAATGCGAAGGGTCAGGATTTTGAATTTTAGAAGGTCGGGCCAACTATAGGCAAACAAAAATTTCACCGGCTGCACCACCCTCCTACAGGCCTATTGGCATTATTTTTTCATCATTTAGGTTGGCCAATCTGAGTGTCAAAAGTCAAAACTTTAGTAAATCTTACTGTAGGTATTTGTACTCGTATACGTATATAACCAAGAAGAAGGTTGCATAAACAACTTCAAACGCCAAAAAATAAAAAATTGGTAGTTTCAGTGCAGTCCGTGCGGGCTGATAGCAGCCAGAATCTCAAACAAGAATGACAAAACATTCCGGTAAAGTCTCTGACTCCGAAAGCTGCGCGCGAAACTTTGCCTGCTTCCACTACAGCCACCCTGCTGTAACTACACGTTTAAATTCTCGCGCTTGTTTACCTAGTCTGAACCTGATTCGGAACCAGCGTGCACTGTGGCCGTAACCTAAGAGCATAGCTTTACAAAACCGAAGAATTCAAATTGAACTGGCACAGTTGTTTTTTTAATACCCAATGTATAAGAGCGACATTTGACAAATTAACGAATTTTTTAATTTATGGACTAATCTTAGAAGAATTTAACCCAGAATAGTATTAATATATAATTAAAACCAAAACGATTAGAAGGTATTTTTTTTATTCTGAATTTAAAATACCATATACTAAATGAAAAGACGTAATTACAAAAAGTACCGAACAATTTTTGTTTTTAAGTATATCAGAAATTCTTTGGACACTGAAAGTTTTTGCTACAAGCCATGACAACATGTTTTACCTAAAATCTTACTTGTACAATGAATTCCTTCAGGTACTTAAAGTCCTTTATAAATACTGTCAGATCCGCTTTATACCTAAACGAGGTTAGAAAGAACAACGCTGTGTACGGTACCGTAAAGGAGATGTTTTATGACGTCGAAGCAACTTAATTTATTGACCATAGCTACAAAATTATGCTATTCTAAAAACTTGCTAAATCAACTCATTGAACAGTAGACCTCGCTTGTTAAAATATCAAATCGGGGTTTGAGCTTAGGTTCAAAATTGTGTGCGAGTAAGGAAGTAAGTAGAACGTTTAGTCAGTGTAAAATCATTTTGCAATTTATTAATTTTTTCACTTTTTCCAGGGACATCGGACATAAAATTTCTCTCGGGGAGGTACCCTCTACATCCCTTTTTTTGTTTTTATATGTTTTTTTTGGTTTTTGTGGTTATTAAGTATTTTTACACGCTTTTAATTAACTTGACCTGTATGTCCGCGGCAAATTATGTAACGTAAATTTGACAGACTTCCCGACAACCTAGAAAGCTGAAACTTGAACAGATGATGTATTTCCGATGACAATACAATAATCAGAAATTAGTTTTACTAAATTATTAGTATTAATCGATAAATCACCAGATTTCTAAGAAATGTTGGCGGTCAAATTCAAAATCAATTGTACACACAATAATCTTAGGGGCAAAGTGGTGAATAGTGGACTCACCTCGCACATTTTGAGAGCCCGAAAAACTATTTATCGTTCAAAAGGGTCTGAAACGTGACTTTTTTATATAAACATTTGTACCTTTTGTAAATTCGTTTTAAGGGCTTTCCAACGATACCAAACACGGCCGGCCAGTTATTATTTTTATATTTTCCTTAACAGAGGTTCACAACTTTGTACCCCTCATGTACCCGGTATACTAATAAATTTAAGGTTTTCCATTCACGTACATTTTAATACCATAAAGTAGTAAGTACCATATGAGTTTCAGTCCAATCCTATGAAATGAAAAAACGGTACAGTACGAAGACTAAAAAGTAGTGTTTTTCGACCGATTTTTCCAAACCGGTACAATAAATACAAAAATAAGTAGAAATAAAAAATAAATTTCAATAAAATGGGTACAAAGGCAATAAAACCCACACACTTTTGAGTACAAATCTGCAATTTTTTATTTTTTTATTTTTAGAGTGCGCCCTACAACTACCGTGGCACTAAAAGTACCTCTGTACCCGAATCCACAAAGGTACAGGTACGAAAAGGGTCCCGTGCGTTCAAGTATTATTTAGAGCAACTTTTGACTGAAGGAAATTGTCGTGCTGATAAATCCCTCGACGCTATTAGCCCCACAGTGGGGTAACCTACCCCCTACCCGGCACTCTAAAAGTACAAAAGGGTACTAAAGTACCAACCTAGTATATTTTTTCGAAAATATTTTTTTACACATTTAGTACATTTTTAGAGGCCTTTCCAACAATACCTCTGTCGAATTGGTACGACGTCCCCTTCTAGTTGCGACTACTCAAGGAGGACGTCCTTCACATAGACGTAGCTCCCGAAGTAGGAATCGGAAATATAAAAACATAACGGATTCTTAAACACGACAATTTGACCTAAAGTTTGGTACCCTTTTGAACTCCGTCCGATTAAAATTGCGAATGGTACAGAAGGTCAAATTCGAAATTTCGGAAAAACACGATTTTCGTGTGTTTTTCGCCGAGGTACTCGACTTCCCCGTCTCAGAGGTACTAAAAAAAAAGGATTGCGCTTACCCCTTGAACATGACATTTTTAGAGCATACAAAGCGGAATAAAAGAGTACTTTTTTTTTCACCGTAAGTACCACCTATGTACCGTCTTGTACCTCGGAATTTAATGTAACATATCTCAAAAAGTAATTGTACCATCGAGTTTAAAAGCAAAACGCCAGGAGCAGCATTTCATAGGCTTTTAGGGCTCAAAAATCCAATAGCGTCGTATAAAAGCCCTAGGAGGAGATACGTGAACCATGTAGAAAAACGTTTGAAAAAAAGTGGTAAAAAGTGTTTTTTCGCTTTTAAGGGCCTGAAACGTGAAAATTTTAAAAATATTTTTTCATCACTTTTGTACACTTCCAAAGGGCTTTCCAACGATATACGACACCCCGTACCAAATATCTCCGGTTTTTTGATCGGCGAAAAAAAATATTTCCGATGTCGGCCCTAAGCGGGGGTGCACGTAAAAAAAAAGTTCTCGTTACCGGCTATGGACCTCTTCAGGGTCTACAAAAGCCTTGAAAAAAAATTTGAAATTTTCAATTATTTCAAAAGATATATGTAAAAACGTGTTAAAAAAACTCACTTTTTGACCGTAGACAATTTCCCGTTTAAATTAAACCCGTTTCCCTGAAAATTTCCCGGCATTAAGAATTTTTCCCTAAAAATACACTATAACCTTAACAATTTTCAGAAAACTGCATGCCTTTACGACAAACACACCCATCAGTACAAAAATCCAAATAACACTCTATTTTACCCTTTAGGGCCGATTTTCACCCTTAAGGAGTGGTTTAAAAGTGCCCTTACCCTATGTTTGGTCAAGCGATTTTTAAGGTTCCTAACCGATTTTGACATTACCAACTCGAAATTTTTCCGAAAATCAAGAGGCGGGGTATAATTATTTTTTTGTTTTTTGCAGTGGCGCCTTAAAATACAGTAAATGTTTACCCCCCCTCCCCCATCTGACGTACAATGAGTAGTTGCGCCCCCGCCCCACACCACAGCTCGGTCGGCCTGCGGCCTCCCTCGCAAAGACAGTCGATGTACATTTAGGAGACAGACAGACGAAATGCCAAACGGTCGAGTTAAAACAAAGACCTCGCTACGCTCGGTCAATTATGACTTATAAAATAAACGAATCCTATCCATCAATGACAGTACTCAGGATTTCTCAGAGAACTCTGTGAGTTAATTAAATTTGAGACAGACTTGTATCACTCATTTCTAGGGTTTCTGGAGGTGGCCGTTACACTATGAGCGCGGGTTTCAACCTCAACGTTTCACTCCCAATAATGAAGCATCAGTAGTTGAGCCGTTAATTCTTAATATGAAGCCCTTAAAGATCGACGACATCAAGAAGATTTAAAATTGAATGATGCTTTAAACTGCGAAAGCCTACGGTACAACTACTACGATGCTAAATTTGTCCATAACAAACCCCTAAAAATAATTAGAACTTTAAGTTTAGGAGGAAAGCTTATAGAAAAGTTAACTGAAACAAACCTCTTACAAGGGTGAACATCAAAAAATATTGCAGATACTTTTTTGTCAGTCAAAATATGGTTAACCTGTCTTATTTTCTTTTTAAAAGTTGAATCTTTCTTTATTTAATTTCGATTAAAAAGGGTAATTATTATTAAATGTACATATAATAACACTTTTTTAGGAACTTGAATCTTCCCTGCTTGAATCTCAGGGAGAGCCTCCAGAAGAAAAGAAAAGAGGGCGAAATATGGCATTTTGAAATCTTGCATTGTTATCAATTGGTGAAATCCAAAGCCTTATAATAGGAGTTGTTAAATGTTCGTAACTCTTTCGCTAAGAGCCATCTATTTATCAATGACTGAATTAATTTATTATTTCCAATTAATTGTTTTGTTATATTGAATGCACAAAAGTGTTCAAACTTAACTTTTAAAGCCTTAAGCTACCTATTGATACTAAAATATACCTATTGATCATGTGATTTATGATATATGTAGGCAATATAAAGCTCATCCTGAAAATGGTATAGAATTATAGATCCAAAGCATGGTGATCTGAGTTGGCGAATCATGGTTTGGCTAAGTATTATGTACTTTTATCATCACGAATTCAGAGAATCTGGTAAGGATCAATTTTTCTTTTATAGCTGAGATAATACTTTAAAAATGCTGAGATAATATTTTAAAAAACCTATGAAGGTTGAAAATTATAAATTGTATATTATAGTTAGACAATTATAGATTATTAATTAAACCACCAGTGAGTTTTTGTTTGAATTTACTAAGCACTATGTTATTATGTTTGATTAATACACAATATCATTCATTACAACCAAATCTTTATAAAATATAGGAGAAATCAACGCCCAAAGCCCAGGAAGTCTGAGCATGCGAACTACGCTTAAGCTAATTTATCAGTAATATACCAATATTCCAAGAGCAAATATTATGGTATTGCATTTATTTTATTTTATCAATTGTATTCACTCCATTTGAAGCAAGGTAATATAAATGGAGGATAAACATATGATGTTTCAAATCAGCACTTAATACTTAACTGAATACTTACGGATTACGCTTTGGCTTAGAATCGCCTTCTTATTGTAATCTATAATATCAAATTCGATTTTTTTGATAATATTACAATGTTTATCCATGTGTAGAAGAAATTTGCGTGGTTTGGGATATAAAAAATTGAATAAATCTGCACCCAAGCCTCCCGGTGTTTGAGCATGCGATACACCCTTAGGCGAATTATCACCAAAGATTTATTAATAAATGAAACGAACTGATATGTATAAATTATATATAGGCTATACTTGGAAAAAGATTTTTTAGAGAAAAAAATTATTGAAAAATGCAAATGAGTTTATAACAGCTAAATCGTTAGGGTGGTATTCTAACCACCTCTTGTTATAGGTACTTCTTTTACACACTAATATATAAGAATAATAATTAACCTGTGTAAGGATTTAACAAATACATAGGTATTACATGATTTTACAAGGTATCTTCGTAGTACCTATGTTTTATCTACCCCTCCCCTTCTATAACCCCGCCCTTTTGTATATTTAAATAAATAAGGACGAGAAAATAATTATTAAATTCTTTTACGTCATATAATGTTCGATAAAATACTAAAAATATTTCTAGTTCATATGCAATTAAACATTATTATGAAATATATTTTAATTAAATAGAACTTGATATAAGGATTTTACCTGATGCGAGGAGTCAGGGATCCCGAGCAATACTGGAGCGGTAGAGGGAGTGTAGCAAAGGGAGAGGGACAGGGTGGGGGCAAACAACAGCCAGTGAGACCATTATCATAAATTACTGACTCCGACAGTTAGTATTGTAGGGTAGGAACCCTCTCTTGCTTCTGCACCGCTTCCAAAAGGAAAAACTCCAAAAAGGCAAATACTGTCAACAATAAAACTTAAAAAAAAGAGAAGGAGATAATAGAGAGACCGAGATAGAAATACCTCGATCAATATCTTTAAATTCAACTCGTCGGGGGAGAATGGGGGGGGGGGGAGAGAGAGAGAAATAAAATTATTATATAAAAAGGAAAAAAAAATTGCTTTTCAACTTTTACAGTTGACTTGCACTAAAATATTGTGCAAGATTATAATTCGATTTAGGATAAAATTTTGTATAGTGTTAAATATTTCTAGTGTATTCTTTAAAAAATTTAAATATTCTGTGAATAATATACTTAACGTTTTTCCAATATATTAGGCGTGGCTTTTTACAAGCTTTTATTTAACTCGACATGTTTCATGTTTGTTTGTTTGTTGTCTCCAAATCTTGTAAGCTAAATTTGACCCTCTTCCAGACTACTTAGAAAGCTGAACGCTCGATTAAAACCTCACTACACTTTTTATCTCTTGCATTGTTTAAGGTTGCACTATTTCTGCATTAAAACCTGGGTTCCATGTCCATGGGAGTCTATGCTGGCTGAGGAAGGCACAGTACAGAGTAGAATGGGCAGATGTCATTAAGGAGTCCAAGACCTTTCAAGGGCCGAAGAGCCATAGTACGAACTAATACGATCATAATTACAGTTTCTATTGTTATTTATTTATTTTTTTTAAACATATATAAAAGCACTTGAGGCGTAGATTAAGAATGTTTAGTTTAAAAATATGTTTCATCTACTCATGAACTCACGGCAGCAAAATAAAGCATTGCTTATCTGATAATAAGCATTATACTGATTTGCCATTAAAATAATAAAAACAGGCAGTTTACCGTGGTTACCAAAAGGTTAAGAACTACTAACCACTGCTCTAGTCAGCCTGAAGATGACCCAAAGGGGGTTCGCAGTATCGCAAAAGTGAGCCTTTAATTTTTTCCTTTAGACCCTACTTTCAATGCGATAACTATTTTTATTTTACTACGTTTTTATTAGCTTGCTTTCTTGTTTGTTTGTTTGTTAGTTTGTCCAGCACAATTCTTACAATCGATTTTTAACTAACTTTTCCCGCATAGCTAGACATGTGAAACATTTAGAATAGCTCAGAACATTATGAAAATGCAGTATTTTAATACATTTAGTCATCTTTTAGCAAAATGTAATTTGTTTTCAAGTTATTTTATTTGTTGTGACAGGACCCAAATTCACGATCTTCATTTTGACAGGTTTCAAATTTATAATTTATGACAGTTAATTTAAAAAAAGTAGTATATAAAAAGTTCTTTTTATCTTGTAATTTTTAATATTGTCCTTAAAGGCCCGCATACCTTCTACAAATGAGTGTATAATCACATGCATTACAATATTCCTCTAAAGGGTATGAATATTTTGAAAGAAAATTTTATTATAGAATACTATATTGGTTCCAATGGTAAATTATTTTCTGCTACCATTTCCAATTTCCAATTGAGTTACTGCTCATGCTCATCTATCAGATTATGATTTAGATAATAATTGTAATTATTAATTCCTTTAATGTTATCTGCATTCTTTTGTAGCCCCAAAATCTATGGGTTCTACAAGTTGAGTGGGTTATTGCCCAACTCAGACGGTTTGCAATGTGGGCGGGGTTTTTGACTGTTAGATGTTTCCTGACAACTGAAAATTGGACGCCACCCCATTCAAATAATAAGAAAAGGATTACTGGGAATGAAAGCAAAAGAAAGGAAACTTAAAACTTGAGCACTCACTGGAGTAACTCAGAGGATCAGAGGGAAGCAAAGATGAAAACTGGAGAATGGGGAATCCAGGGAAAGGGAATGATAACAGGTAGGGTATTTTAAAATATAATTAAATAAATAAATCAAGAATTAACTTAATATGTGATCACTCTTTATTGGGCAAGTGGAACCTTCACTTGCCTTGGCCCAGGGTACAAACAAAAAAAAATATATATACTTCTGTGAAACAATAACTTAAAAAGAAATATATGTTTTAAATAGAGTGACTAATGAAATAATAATATAAAGTAAAAGATTCCCTAACAAAAAAACTGACTTTGCTTCCTAAGGGCCCTTTCACAGTAATCTCCTAAGAGCAGTCTTCTGCTCGAAAAAAAAAAGAATGAATATACTTATAAACTGGAGTTGTGCTATTAACTTAACTGGGCTATTGTAAATAATAATAAACTTAATGGTTCTAATATAATATACTGTTCAAACGAAAAAAAAAATAGTAGATGGTAGATATAGTGTGAGGGACGAGGGAAGACCCTGGGAGGAGTGGGGGAAGGGGTCCAAGCCGTCCCACTCTGGAAGGTTCAAGAGAATATAAATTTGTAATTATTTGCTTAACAGGTGTTCCCCGACATCGACGCTCGCGGCTCGATCAGGAAGAACTCGTAAGGGGTCGTCAGCGGACTTAAGTTGGCCCTCGAAGCAGTCACTGGCGTCTCAGCAAGCAACCAGAATAATCCACTTGCGTGTGCTGCTTCGTTGGATCCTATTTCTAAGCTGCCAAAACTTAAGCACTGACTGTCCCTATACAAAATAACTTTTTCTCACCACAAAAGTGCTCTTGCACCACGAGATCACAGACACCTAACCTCTCCTGATCACCCAGTGTCGTCACCAAAAAGAAAAAGAAGAATAAAACAAAAGAACCACCAAAAAGAAAGAAACTAATTAGCGACTGCCCTAAAATAATAATGAAAAATACCTCTTAACCATCAACCAGAAAAAGAATCCGCACCTAAATTTTTCTTGAACAAAAATTCTACCGGGTGGATAATAAACTTAAAATAAATCGTTACACTATAAATTGTGCTTTCGTTACCGAGTACGAGTAAAATGTAGGTGTTATAGTGCCGAGAAGAAGTTCCGAGGTACCCCGAACCCGATTTTTTTTCGCAGGTTCGATCCCTCGTCATGATGCACTGATTTGATCGCATCAGCAATCGCTTCGGCGCGGCGGTACAATGTACGGAGATTAATGACTTAATTAATGACTTAATTAATAATGAATTAATAACTTAAAGATAGCTTACTGAGAGTAATGTCTAGCAATTGCTAGGTTCGAACCAGTCAGTGGTTCGTCCTACCCGTCTAATATATATATACTAGTACTAGGACCTTACTACTATTACTACTACAATTCATTCTTCAATTTCATCCCGGGGTATGATTTTTATGATGAGTATGACATCGTTATCGACACAGTAGTTTAGGGTCCATGCGCCTGCACAGTCTACTTAATTACAAGTATTTACTTCATACAAGTATTTATGAGGTTAAATTTAATTATTCATACACATTAATTATTACAATGAGAACTTTCCATAAAATCCTTGGCACCAAAAACAATATTTTTTTTCTTTTACGTAATATAAGAGATATACTATATATAATATCTATTTATAGATTTGCAATCTTTATTTGAATAACAAATTATTACTTAAAACCGGGCGCCCACGGCGCTCGAAAGGAAGAGACATTTTTTAAATGTGTTGGAAAAATTTATAAACAATTCAATTTTTAGGTATATTATTAAATATGCTTGGTTATCCAATAAGTATAAAGCTAAAAGGTTTGAAACCCAATTTTATTTAATAAATATATAGTCAAGTTATTTTTATTAACCACCTCAAATCGGAGCCTCAATTTGACGTTCTGGAAAACTTATTGAAAATCGGCAACAAGATCGCGGTCGTGTTGATATATATTCTTCAAACCACGTTCCACATTCAAGGTGGGACCTGTTCGTTACACATAAAACAATGTTTCGCTATTGCGATTGTCACCGTAACAATTACCTTCATAAATTATTAAATCACTGAGAGACTAATATTTTTAAACAACTTCCGAAAAAACTTGAAATGTTGCTCGTAGATATAGAATAACAGATCCCACCATGGAGTTGGAAAAAATATATGGAGTAAAAAGAGGGTATAGAAAAAATACTATTATTATTTATTCATTAATTATAAATAATTTATCATAAAGAAAAAATACTAAACAGTACGTGAATAGCATAACTTCTAAGATAGTATACAGTAACGCATTCAATATAATAGGCATTAAAAAATCATACTCCGAGGCGATGTCGAGAAATGAATTATTGCTCTAAATTTGGGTCGAGGCCTCCCAAAATCTAGAAGAAATAGAATGCCAATTGGTGTGGCACATAGCTTCCTCGCGTCCTATCCACGTGCTTTATTGATTTTATGCTTTTACAAACCATTATTGTCTAATTGGTTTAATTGCTTCCCCCGTTTTTTTTTAATCTGTTAAAATGGTTTTGATTTTTCGCACGAATTAAAGTATCAATTTAGCAAAAGTTAAAGAGCGTAGACGGTTCTAATTACTCTGGGGAGAAACAAATAGGCGCATAAGGTTTAAACGTATATAGGATCAACAATGGGCTAATTATGACCTACCACCCAAATTTCATTAAAATTTAACGTTTAGTTTTTAAGATATGTTGGTTCGCAAAAATTGAACGACAGACCGACCGACAGACAGGCACGGAAAACAAAATGTTCCCTGATTTCTGTCTTGGAATTTTCGAAATCGGAGATCTAAAATTTTTTCGTTCTTCAGAAGGATCACATAGCTTCCGTTACCTTCTCTTAAGCTCGGAAGAAAAAAATCTAATTGAGCATAAAATAAATGAAAACAATCTTCTATTAAATACTCGTTATGTTAAATAATATAGATTATTTAAATTAGATAATATACATATAACATTGAAATTCAGATTCAGTTTCACTATGTAGGTATATGATAAAAGTTTTGTTTAAGTTTGACGGAGTTTCATCGTGCGCCAAGTACCTCCATATATCCAGGATTTTTCATTAAGAAACTTACACCAAGTTAAGAGAGTTGTATATCAAATTTTGTAACTATTACTAGTAGTTCTGTGAACAGTAGACCTCGCTCGTTAAAAAAACAAATCGAGGTTTGAGCTTTCTTTCATAAAAACTATTTATCGTCAAAAAGGGTCTGAAACATGGCTTTTTTTGACAAACATTTGTACCTTTTTAAAGTACGTTTTAAGGACTATCCAACGATACCAAACATGGCCGGCTTGCTACCAGTTTTACCTTTTCTTAAACAGAAGTACACAACTTTGTACCCCTCATGTACCCGGTATAGTAATAAATTTAAGGTATCCCTTTCACGTACACTTTACTACTATAAAGAACTAAATACCATATGAGTTTCAGCCTGATCCTATGAAATGCAAAAACGGTACAGTACAAAGACTAAAAAGCTGCGTTTTTCGACCGACTTTTCCAAACAGGTACAATAAGTACAAAAATAAGTAGAAATTAAAAATGAATTTCAATAAAATGAGTACAAAGGCAATACAACCCACACACTTTTGAGTCAAAAACTGCAATTTTTTTATTTTTAGTTTTTTTAGTGCGCCCTACATCTACCGTAGTACTAAAAGTACCTCTTTACCCGAACCCGGAAAGGAACAGGTACAAAAAGGGCACAGTGCGTTCAATTGTTATTTGGCGCAACTTTTGACCGAGGGAAATTTTCGAGCTGATAAATCCCTCGACGCAATTAAACGCACTCTAAAAGTACAAAAGTACAAAGTACAGTATATTTTTACAGACGGCTCAAAATGCAAGGAAAGCGCTGGATGTGGTTATTTTGATTACACCGGAAATAAGTGCCTCTCTATAAAATTATAAAAATATTTTTCGAGCTATTCTACTGAGCTAATCGCCATTATAGAAGCTCTAAAATACGCACTTAACATTATGAATGAAAACATAGTTATTTTTACAGATAGCAAAAGTGTTGTGGAAGCAATTAAAAATAAAAACAATAGTTGAATAAATAATCACCTTTTTTCAGAAATATTACTGTTATCAAACTCCATAACTAAACAAGATAAATCATTAACATTTGTATGGTTGAAAGGTCACGCGGGCATAGCTCCCAATGAAAAGGCCGACAGTCTAGCAAAATTGAGTTGTTTTGATGACGAATCTGCTATATTACATGGTTCTCACTATATTACATGGTTCACTACAAGGTTCCTTTCCGAGATTATTTCAGATATATTAACAACTTAGCTCTGCAGCAATGGTCAAAATGGAACAACAACTGTACCTCAGGATCTTTTTATAAAACTCTTAATAATTACGTTGGAAGGTCACCGTGGTTTAAGGAAATAGCAGAACAACGTTACCTAATTGTTCTTATCATTCGTTTGCGTTCAAACCATGGGGTTTGCAAATCATATCTTCATAAAATAGGAAAAGTTTATAACCCTAACTGTACTACATGCAATGAAAGAGAAGATCTAGAGCACATCGTAATGCCATGTAGGAAATTTGCTAAGCAGAGACATATTATATTTCAACGCATACAAAATCATATAACCCTCCCCTTTAGCTACAAACACTTTTGTCCAGTAGATCACTCAACATTTATAAATCCCTTTTTCAGTTTTTTATAGAAATCCAAATTAAAATTAAATTGACTTAAAATATGAATTAAATCGTGAATTTAAGTACAAAAGGGAACTAAAGTACTAACCAAGTACATTTTTCGAAAATATTTTTGCAAACATTTGGTACATTTTAAAAGGCCTTCCCAACGATACCTCTGTCAAATCGGTACAACGTCCCCTTCTGGTTTCGGCTACCCAAGAAGGACGTGCTTCACATAGACATGACTCCCGAAGTAAGAATCGGAAATATAAAAACAAACCGGATTCTTAAAGTGGATAATTTGACCTAAAGTTCGGTACCATTTTGAATCCTGTCTGATTAAAATTGCGAACGGTACAGAAGGTCAAAGTCGAAATTTCGGAAAAATACGATATTCGTGTGTCTTTCGTCGAGGTACTCGACTTCCCCACCTCGAAGTTACTAAAAAAGGGGATTGCTATTATCCCTTGAAAAAGACATTTTTAGAGCATACGAAGCAGAGTAGGAAAGTACTTTTGTTTTCTTCATACGTATACCTCCTATGTACCATCTTGTACCTCGAAATTTAAAGTACCATATCTTAAAAAGTATAAGTGCCATCGAGTTTAAAAGCAAAACGCCAGGAGCAGCATTTCATAGGCTTTTAGGGTTCAAAAGCCGAATAGCATAGTATTAATGCCTCCTTCCCAGTCCTACCTC
>KZ651493.1:92737-104004 GCA_001010745.2 Gerris buenoi
TCCTAAAAATTTGAAATATTTGATTTTTTGAAAATTGTGCTCAACCTATTAAGATTAGAGATAAATGTATAAGGACAATAAAGTTTCTCCTTTAAAAGAGCTTTAAAACAAAAAAAACAAGAAATTCGAAATCGGACCATTAGGAGATGAGGTACAGAAACATTTAGTTCGTCATACGGCGGCTAATGGCCGCCATCTTTAATGGCCGCCATTTTGGTGTTCTGCACGGATTTTGAAGTGGCTCCCTATCTGAAAAGTTACCTCTGGGCATCAACTATGCCCACACAAAGTGGCATATTCCAATCAAAAAGTGCAGCTTTTTGGCTTATTTAGCCATGTACCCAACGTACTATAAGTAGAAAGGGGTCACAGTGACTGTCTCGCCACTCTACTCTGTACGTACCTTGATTACACGTGTAATCAAGGCTTAAACGCTTGCGCCAGGCCGAGCGAGGCGACCGAGCCGACCTGGGCGTTACTTTGGAGCGTTTTTATGTTAGCTAAGCGTTTTCGGCTGCTGAAAATGCTTTGTAAACGGTTGTACACGGAATAGTAGATAATCGG
The DNA here is from genome assembly GCA_001010745.2 of Gerris buenoi. Taxonomy (NCBI): domain Eukaryota; kingdom Metazoa; phylum Arthropoda; class Insecta; order Hemiptera; family Gerridae; genus Gerris; species Gerris buenoi. The sequence continues at coordinate 93,302 of KZ651493.1, forward strand.
TCGATCGGCTGGGTCTTGCGCGCAGTGAATACAAAAATGCTCGGCTCGGCCTCTCTCGGTCTTGCCCACAGTGTAAAAGCTGCCTTACTTTTTTAAATACTGAATTAATTGCAAGCATCTACTAGTTGTTGTTAAGAGATACAAGCAGGAGTTTATACAACGTGTGCGATTTTGCTCAAAATCCACAAATAAACAAATTTGTTCTCTTCAGTAATTTATCGTGGGACACACTGTATACATTATACAAAAATTAAATAAGCGTGTACTATGTATTCAGGTTCTATTTTTAGGTGGTAACCAAAAATGAATCAGGTTTTAACATTTAGATATTTTCTTAAAAATTCTTGAGATACCGTGTAATGAAGAAGTAGACAGTGTATCGACCAAAACAAAAACAGGGGATAAGTATATTATAATAGACCATAAAGATGTTTATGTATAGCTATAATGGGCTTAAATACTTAAATATATGTATAGTCCTGAGATGTTTTTGGCATGCGTTACACTAGAGATTTAAAATCTTTATTAGGGTAAGTGTCCATCTGAGACTTTTTAGTATCGAGACTCGCTCTCGAGATTGAAATCCCTAGTGGACATGGGGCTGAGACTCGCCGACTCTCCGAGACTCGGGAGAGGTTGATGTTGCTCTCAAGTGGACAAGGTTCTGAGACTAATCTCGAGACTAGCTCTCGAGATTTAGTCTCAGATGGACACTTACCCAAGATACATACATCTTTTGGTTATGAAAAAAAGTAGCAAGACAAGCACGAAGAAAGCTTTCCCTTTAACTAAAATTATGTTGCAGGTTATCAAAACGCTTAATTAAGTGAGACACATTAATGTTCTATGTGTACCAAACAGAGTGTGGATAGGAAAGAAAAACAGAACCGGGTAGGTGAATTAGTTAAACAGACTATATTGTGGGGGGAGAGTCTTAGCTGAATCCAAATGTAAATAGAGCAAAGCTTCAAGCCTTGGAGGGGTGTAAATTATACGCTTTAATAGATCCCTGGGGGTATCTTGCATCGGGGTGGGAAAGGCGTGGCTAACCACATTAAACTTGAGTTCATATTGATCCTCTGTGTACAGTTAAATGATACCTCCTACTCGCAGTCTCATTTAATACATATGTACATAACGCAAATATTACCTCTTTCCTTTAAATTTTAAATGATAAAATTTAATAATAAAAATGTCATATACATAAAACAACCCACAGTTAAAGCAATACAAAACTTATAATGACTAGGCATCGCACGACATCTTTAGCGAAGATAAGTAAATAGTTTGGGATAACAAAAATAGTCTTCCAATTAATAATGTGGCACACACACGACTATGTTTATAATTTATAAGTTTAAAGATTATTTTTGTAATGTCTATTGTCCCTAGTTTATTATAGACACGGGATTTTATCACTTTTAAACAGATATATTTCCTTTTGCTTCGGAGGTTACCGAAGGTAACGGAAGCTACGTGATCGTTCTGAAGAACGAAAATCTTTCATGTCTCCGATTTCAAAAACTCTAAGACAGAAATCCGTTACAGACATCAGGGAACATTTTTCGTTTCGTGTCTGTCTGTCGCTCAATTTTTGTGAACCAATATATCTTAAAAGTATCCGATTTTATGGAAATTTGGATGGTAGGTCATAATAAGCTCATTGTTGATCCTGTATAAGTTTCAAACTTCTGAGTTCATTTGTTTCTCTTCTTCATGCGCACAAACATACATTTATTTACGCCTCTATATTCAAAAGTACTTATCTGATTTATATGCAACTTTTATAATTTACCGAAAGTAACCCAAAGATAGCCCCAGATTAATTGGAACCGTCGGCGCTCTTTAACTGTTGCTTATCTGATCCTTTAATTCATGTAAAAAATGAAAAAAAAATTGACAGATGAAAATACTCTGTTACTTAGTGTGGCACATAGCTTCCTGGTGCTCTAGTACGCAAAGAAAAGATCAGTTTAGAAATACACGTAAATATACATCGATAAAAATAATCAAAAAGTTGGAACGGCATGGCACTACTCCAGTAAATATTTAATAATGTTGGTTCTAACCAACTATTTTTGGAGAAACGTGCGCCAAAAGTTAGGACACATAATACATTTATTAAACAAATAACAGAGCAGAGCAACTAAATCGTAGAAACCGCTATATCAATTTTTTTTTTAAGGTTTTTTTTGTTAGGATTATTCGTTCATATTTCAGGTGCATATGATAATGTTAATTTAGTAAAATTGTACACAAAATTGGTATCGCTGGTTCTACCCCCACGATTGGCTCGAAATATTCTAAAATTATTGAATGGGCGCAATATTATGCTCCGAATCAATGGCAGAACAGTGGGATCAAGACAGGCGTTTACTGGCCTTCCACAAGTAGTGGGGTCGCCAGAATTTCTGTCACCTGGTGCGGAAAGTTTTTTGTCACCCCCCCCCCCCCCCCTCTTTCCCTCCCGCAGCATAACCATTAATAACCGTATCACGGTCCCGGCTCATGGCTCTTAAGTTATTGGGGTGAGTTTATTAAGTTTTACGCGATATTAACAACATTGTTAGGCTCGTACAATTTGTATTAAAATTCAAATATCAAACATCGCTACTTTTTTTTAACATCTTTTTTATTTACAAAAAACTTGAATTATTGCTATATACCTCTCTAGCCTTCTCTGCCTGGGGCTTACGCACTAGCTTTTTGCGCTCCTCGCACCTCTTCCCCCTTATCACCCTACAACTCTTCCAACAGTTATCCCTCAAACTCATTATCCTTCTCTGATCCGTGTCATGGTAGGCCTACCGTTTGTCTCAGAGTCTCAATCAGTTAGTTTATAATTGAAGAAAAAAGTTATTTTTAAAAAAATTGCATTAAATAAACAAGTACATTTTGAAATCTTACACCCCTCTTGTAATGGATCCTGGTGCGGGCCGCACCCCCCTGGCGACGCCACTGTCCATAAGGTGCAATGTTGATCTGATCTAGATTCCTATTTTGTTAGAAATATTAACATATTGCAATAGGCTGACGATATATATTTGTATGTCATCGCTAATAGCATAGAGGAAGCCTCGACCGAATTGAATCAAGTTGCTCTTGCACTTAATTATTAGGCATCGAATAACGGGTTAACTATTTCTACAAGTAAATCAGTAGTTTGTCCATTTAAACGTAAAAAAATAATCCCCCTAAATAATTCTATTAATCTGGGAGGTACGTCTTACCCCGTGTCAAAAGAAATAAGATTTCTTGGCTTGCTTCTTAATACAAAACTTACTTGGACACCACATATCAATATTATTAAAGGTCGGGCTTAACAATATATAAACATTCTGAAGGCTGTAAATCATGCTAAGTGGGGAGCAGATCCTGACGTTGCACTTATGTACTGCCGAGCTACTGTGAGGTCTTTATTAGATTTTGGCTCAATATTCTACGGTCAAGCTTGTGAAGGTCAGTTGTCCCCCATTCAAAAGCTCCAAAATTCATGTTTGAGAATTTGTCTCGGTGTTCTTCCATCCACTCCGTTGCCTATGCTTTATTCAGAATCGAGAGAACCACCCCTCTTTATTAGAAGAGAAATTTTATCCGGTAGATTTTTACTAAAAAATTGCGCTCAAAATAATTTGGTTTCAAAAAAAATATCCCAGCTGGCAATTTCAGTTCTTACGTCCCCATATTGGAGGAAAAAGAAATCACCCTTAGAACTTATATCGGACCAACAATGCCTAATTATTATGCTAATTACCTGCCATCCCAATTTCATTAAAATCGAACGAGTACTTTTTAAGATATGTACTAGGTAATTAATTGGGACATTTAACATCAAATGATTTCTGAGCGCTTTTTGAGCGTTTGGACTTAAATTTAGTAATACTATGTTATATGAAAAAGTTTTGTCACAATATGGCTAACCGATTTATTTATATTGCCTCTGTTTTCTAACTTAATATCGACCATCACTAGTCCGGCCCGAGTCAGCAAGCCCGGGAATGGCCATAGACAAGAAGACCCACGTAGTGTTCTACACACAGTCCTAGTCCAAAACATAAATTTTCTAATAAACAACTCCCTTATCCTAACTCTTCCCCGTTAAAGCCTGTCTAGTTTGCATCTCCTGATATAATAAATTTAATTCCATCGGAAAAAGTCCGAGTTGACTCGGGCCTCATTTAATTTAATGCCAGGCCAATTGTGACGACTTGGATTATGCGTCCTAATTTAATTTTAATCGACAAAATTAAAAATTTGGGTCCAGCAGATATATAGTGTTTAATAAATTTAATTCCATCGGCAAAAATACGGGCCCATCCAACCATTGGACTGGTATAATGATTAATAATGTTATTCTGTCAGCAAAAATCCGGGCCCAGCTAACTATCAGGCCGGTATAATGTTTAATGATCTAATTTTGTCAACAAAAATCCGGGCCCTTTTTACAATCGGGCCGGTATATTGTATAATGATGTAATTCTGTCGGCGAAAATCCGGGCCCAGCTGATAATCGGGACGGTATAATGTTTAATCATTTAAAATCCGACCCAGCCAACAATCGGGCCAGTACAGTGTTTTAAGAATTTAGGTAATTCTAAGGCTAAAATTCCGGGCCCAGCCGACAATTGGGCCGGTATAATGTTTATTTTTTAATTCTATCGCCAAAAATAGGACCCAGCCGACAATCGGGACGGTATAGTGTTTAATTTCTTAATTCTATTGCCAAAAATAGGTCCCAGCCGACAATCGGGACGGTATAGTGTTTTTGACAAACTAGGGTTTTTGAGGGTCTGCAGCGTGAAATACGTACATGCTACCAAAATATTTTTTTAATATCTTTGAAGGCCGTGTCCTGTAGATCAAAAATAAAAAAAATGGTCAAAATCGGCCAAGTAGAAGTGGAGAATAATTACAAGATAAAAAGAACTTTTTATATATTACGTTTTTTAATTCAATTAATTTATTTTTTGTTTACTTGGTTTACTTCAGGGGTATCCAACTCCAGTATTCTAGAGGTGTAAGAGCACTAGCGCTCCACGGGAAGGTGGTGGTTAAAATTGTAAACTACTTATGATCTTTTGACATTTATACTACATTGTAAATAAACATTCTAAATAAATAACAGCCTCGGTGGCCGAATGAGATGCGCGATCGCTTAAAATGCGAAAGATCCCGGGTCGATTCCAGGAAAATGACCAAATAATTTATTAATTTATTTCTTTAAATTAAAAAGCTTGAAATCTTTTGAACGGTGTAAAATATTTAGTTACAATATTAACCGCACCTTCCCGTGGAGCACTAGTAGTCTAACACAGGTAGATAAAGAGGGGAGTTGGAAATCTTTCTGTTTAAGGATTCTATGATCGCTGGTTTACTTATTCTTTTTTGCTGTCATTCAATGTTTACCTCTCAATAAAAAATCTTATATTTGAAATCTGTCAAAGGAGGTAAATATCGGGGAGGTCAAAGAATTGTAAATATTTGGGATATGACAAAACAAATAAAATAACTTGCGGATTTTTTCCGAACTAACTTTTCATACAGCAAATTTGCTGAAAACTAATTAAATTCTGCTGAAAAAATGACTAAAAGCATTAAAATAATGCATTGTCATCGTGTTCTGANCTTTTCATACAGCAAATTTGCTGAAAACTAATTAAATTCTGCTGAAAAAATGACTAAAAGCATTAAAATAATGCATTGTCATTGTGTTCTGAGCTGTTCTGAAAGTTTCAAATGTCTAGCTACTCGGGATGTTAGTTAAAATTCGATCGCAAGATTTGTACCGGACAAACAAACAAACATAAGAAACCAAGTTAATAAAAACGTAGTAAAAATAGGTTTGAAAATGGTAGTTTTGATGACTTCTTATTCTTATTCTTATTCTTCCTTCATTTTACGTTGACGCACCTACAGCCTAAACTACAGAACCGATTTTATTGAATGAGGGCTTTTTGGATTTGTCTAGAACCCTAGTGCATTCCTAAATCAAAAAAATAAAGATAGCTAACTCCTACGCTGAATATGGAGTGAGAAACCAAGCTAGCGAACAGTCTAAAATGGGTAGAATCCAATTAAGCGTCATACGAAGTGGTGAGCCTGACAATTATTCGGAGGTACACCAGCGTGTTGAGTAGTAGTGGTTGTCACATGACGTATGAATTACTTCTATTTACGAGTTCATCTTTTGAACTTAGTATTATAGGTTTAGTTCAACCTTACTCTCACGAGTTCAATTTATTACTTTATCATTATTATTATTTTATTTTTTATGTTTTCTATGCTCCTACTATCAGAATGTTAAGTTCTTTCAATGTCATAGGTCTCGTAGGTCTCCAATCTCAATAGACCTTATCAAGCTCTTAACTTTACTTTTATTTTATTCTAATGTAAGGGAATAAACAGTTTAGAGAATGCTTCCTTAGAAACCGTACAAAAAGTCATGAAATCCTACCAAAAACCACTTTAGTGGTAAAAAAACACCCCGCCAAGTCTGTGGTCCAAAAAAGTTGTTAAATGAACTTTCTGTCCCGCCAAGTGATGTTTGCACTTTCTCCAGACCCATCACTATCAACATAAATACTTTTCAGCTTCTTCTCCTTGGCGGTGTGCCTGCAGTACTACACAATGTTAACTGATTGTGTTCCACATATCCTCAGCAAAGAAAGTAGTAGTAAGGGGTCATTCATTGAAAGCTTAATTTGTATATTATACTTATTTCTATTTTATTTGCTTTTTGATAATGGGAAAGATTTACAGCAATGATAATTGTGGCATCGAGAAGAGCCTTTAACAACACTGTTAAAAGGCTTTCCTCATTAATATGTGCCTGCATATATTAGTACTATTTGTCTAGAACTAAGACTATGAGGTGAACAACTATCTTTCCACACAAACCTCATATAGTAAATGTAAAGGTGAAACAAGAAATTGTATTGGTGTTTGAAGAATATTAAAATTCCAGTTTCCGGAAATGGCAAGGCACACCGCCAAGGAGAAGAAGCTGAAAATTATTTATGTGATAGTGATGGGTCAGGAGAAAGTGCAAACATCACTTGGCGGGACAGAAAGTTGATTTAACAACTTTTTTGGACCACAGACTTGGCGGGGTGTTTTTTTACCACTCAAGTGGTTTTTGGTCGGATTAGAAATATTTACAGAAAATTTGAATGCATATGATATTACTGTGCTTGTTTGGTTTAAAATGTATTGCGGGTCCAAGTTATGTAATCATTTCGGGGGTGGGGGGGGGGAGGGCCCCTTGGCCCCCCCCCCCTTTTTTTCAACATAAGACCGTAATAATACTACAGTCTGTGCCAAACGAGAGTTAGTGCACTGACAGCGTGGTAAATTGAGTGACACGCAGATTGACCATCTTCTCTGAGGGAAAAAGCATTTATCTTTGCCTAGTTGGTCCGACCTTAAAATCCGATCGGGAAAATCTCAAGTTCTCATTGGCTCCCCACCCCATTTGCTAGTTTTTCCTGAGCTGTCAACGCACTAACTCTAGTTTGGCACAGACTCTAGGAGAATGCTTTGCTTAAGCAATATTGTATAATAAACTATAAACTCTGAAATCACTAAAAAACATGTACTGTAAAAAAATGTACAAAAGTAATCAAAATAATAAAAAGAAAAAATGTATACTATCACCAAGCTGGTTATACATATAATATTTTATTAAAAATAAATTTTATCTAAGATTGATACGTAATATAAATATTGTATCTCTGTTTAGATTCGTAGAAAGTGATTCTTTACGCACCTGTTGAGCATGCGTGTCTCATAGTTTTGAAGAATTCTTCTTTTTTACACCTCTAGCGCCGTAAAAAAGAAGAATTCTTCAACTTTACGCACGATTAGCGAGTTTGTTTACATTTAACATAACTAATTTGATGTTTATTTAATAAAAGTAACTGTTTGTATCGAGTTTTTTTTTAAAAAATCAATGAATGATTTAAGTGATTATGATGAATATGAGGAGAATAATACGCCTTCCGAAATAATTAATTTGGCACAAAATACAACTAACGACTTGATGTCATCTTTATCAAAAGAGAAATACGAGCTTACACACAGGAAGTTTATTCTTTTTTTCTGCATTTATTATTAAAATATAACAATCGTAGATAAAGTACGGTATGCAACTCGTGCGAAAACGGCATTTTGCATTGCTCGTGTGGTTTTACTACCCTCGCTATCGCTCGGATGCAAACTCCACACTCGCATGCAAAATGCTACTTTCCACTCTCGACGCGTAATGAACTATTTTTGTAATAGGTATGTGCCGATTAATCCAGAAAAACATATTTCACAGGATATTCGTTTAGACAATAACTTGCCTGTTATCCCTATATTAGGAAGACAGGTAGGTAAATACAGTGGGGGAGTAAGGGTGACATCTAGAGGGGGAGGGGTCTGGCCCTTCAAGGGGTTTTCAGGAGTATGGAAAGCCCTAAGGAAGGGGGGGAGGGTAGAGTTCTCAGGATTGAAAATACGACATCACAAAACAGCGCTTAAATGTATTTCTGAGGTAAAATTTGATTTTAATACTTAAGACCCCCATACACGATCAAACATTTTGTGCAAAATGTTTGCGCAAACCTGATGTCAGGGAAATTTAGTTAAAAATCATGTTTGCGCAAACATCAAGCAGCCCCATACATGGTCAAAATGTTTGCACAAGCATGATGTTTGCGCAAAATGTTTGACCGTGTATGGGGGCCTTTAGTCACAAAAGGGTCATGTTTGGCTCGATTATAATATGGTGTGGTTTGTTGGCAAACAAGTATGAATATGAACACAAGTATGTATATATTTTTTAAAAAAATATAATACAAACTTAAAAGTATAATTATTGTAACACAATAAAAGTTGTGCAACTAATCATTCCCTTTGCCTAAAATAACCTAAAAAAAAAATCGTTCTTGAGAACGAAAATTTATCATTGCACTGTTTGTTTTCGGTAAGCTCGGAAGAAAAAAGGGGGATTTTTAATATTTTCGTTTTATATAATATCTACGAGCCTTTAAGCCCATGACAACGGACCTTAATTTTATATTTAGAAAAAAATATGTGTGAGGCTCTCACGCATTAGAAGTGAAACTTAAGTGCTAGAATGCATTGCTCTCTTTCATTTTTTGACGAATTTATTATTTCAGGATTAAAGGGCTAAAAAATGGTTAAGGGAAATTTAATTGAAAAAAATATTGCTACGCTAAGGCAACCACATTTATTCCAATAAAAATAAAACTTCGATACACGATGTCACTATATGAAAAAAAAATATGAGTGAGGCTCTCACGCATTAGAAGAGAAAACTTAAGTTCTAGAATGGATTGCTCTCATTAATTTTTATTTTTTGACGAATTTATTATTTCAGGGTTAAGAAATAGTTATGGGAAATTGGAAATATAATTTTTTTTTTAAAAATATGGCTACGCTAAGGCAACCACATTTATTCCAATAAAGATAAATATTTGTTTTGATTTGCAAGTCTTTAAATAGATAAAAACAATTAATCTGTAAAAATTTTACACTTCTTGAATCGCAAACTTCGTTACACGATTTCACTATATGAAAAAATTCACTCTACCGCCGCTAAAGAAGTTTCACTTCAAAAATTAAAGAATGTTTATATATGTGTATATATTATCATTTATTGACGCACCTCGAAATGATTTGTTATTGCTTCAGTAAGGCAACCACATTTATTCCAGCAAAAACTTCGATAAGGCAACCACATTTATTCCAGCAAAAACTTCGATAAGGCAACCACATTTATTCCAATAAAAATAAATAATATTTGTTTTGATTTGCGGTCTTTAAATAGTTATAACTTGTTTAAATTAATTCAATTAGTTTTTACTTTTTTCTTGTAAGTATACAATTAAGCCCGTTGCCATGAACCTAAAAAATAATCTAATTATAAATAGTCTAATTACTAATTATAATCTAATATAATTATAAATAGTCTAATATTACGCTTCTATACCAATTTTGTTTTCTCTCTAATTGGCAATGAATTGGGTCAATGGCTTGCACGTTAGCTTCATAATCCGGAAGTTAGTGGTTCGCATCTTACCTAGGTGAAAGATTTTTTACAGATAAATCTTTCGCTAGGATAAGTCTCGAAACACAACTTCCGTTTCATTACTACCGTCACACAAATTTCATTACAATTAATCTGTAAAAATGTTGAAAATTTGAACGAGTCTTGAATCGCAAACTTCGTTACACGATGTCACTATATGAAATAATTCACTCTAAGCCGCCAAAGAAGTTTCAAATAAAAAATACACTGCCAATTAGTGTGGCACTTAGCTTCCTCGCATGCTATCTTGTAGTTTATTCTTATATTAGCATTAACGATTTATTACTTTATTGTTTATTGTGTAAGTAAGAATAATTAACAGTTTTTAGCGATCTTTAACACTTTATAGGTCTGGTACTTGACTTAACTTATATAATTCTCATTGATTAGGGGGAGGGTCAGGAAACCTAGGGATGGGTTGCCAAAATATTAGTAGGCTTAAGCTATTTTGTTTTTTAATTATCAAGTATTATAAACTATCAAGCCCCTATGAATTATTTGGGTGAAAAAGTTAAATAAAGCTTAAATATAACATAATGTATCAATGTGTAATGGTCTAGACAAGAAGAGCTAAAATGTATTATTAAGTTATCCATTTAAACAATAACCT
>KZ651493.1:112234-125167 GCA_001010745.2 Gerris buenoi
GAAAACGGCATTTTGCATTGCTCGTGTGGTTTTTACTACCCTCGCTGTCGCTCGGGTGTAAACTCCACACTCGCAAGCAAAATGCTACTTTCCACACTCGACGCGTAATGTACTATTACAGATAAATCTTTCACCAGGATTAGTCTCGAAACACAACTTCCTATTTCATTACTTCCGTCACACAAATTTCATTACAATAAATCTGTAAAAATGTTGGAAACTTAAACGAGTCTTGAATCGCAAACTTCGTTACACGATGTCACTATATGAAATAATTCACTCTACCGCCGCCAAAGAAGTTTCACTTAAAAAAATAGTTAAATTAAGTAAATTAATTTAGATAAGTTATTATATTTATTTGAAGACAATCGAATCAAAGTAAATACTTATTTTTATTAGAATAAATGCGGTTGATTCAGATTGGCAATAACAACCATTTTGCTAAAACTACGCATCTATAAATAATTTTATAAAATAAATTATCAGAATATGTGGATTTTTTAAACAAATTAATCTATTATCGGCGTCTCTATCGAAACTAGGACATTTTGGCGTCCCGAAAAGTATTTTCGGGAGAAAATTTCGGGATTTAAAAACCAAAACCGGGACAACTCCGGGACGCCTGGCGTCGTCAGAAGTTAATTTTTGAGGGGTGGGGATATTGGGGGGCCGGGGGTCCTCCCCCGGAAAATTTTGAAAATATTACCCCTCAAAACAGCGATTTTATGCATTTCTGATATGCAATTTGGTAGTGAAATTTGCCAAAAAAATATGATAAAGGGGTATGATTTAATCCGCCACTGGTTCTACATTGAATGCCGTGAANGGTCGCCCCCCCCCCCCCCCTTTATTCCGCCACTGGGTAAATATGAAGGGAATAATGTTAGGTCGGTGGTGCAGTCGCAGTCTTAGAATTGTGACCTGTTCTAAGATAAGCAGAAGGTTCAGAAAGTAAAGGGCGAGGCAAAAAAAATCTCTTCTTTCCCTTGTCGTGTCGTCAAGTCAGACTAAACTTCTATAACCAGCAACACAGATCTTCTTTGAGGGTTCACAACATAATTATGTACATAAATATTATAATTCATTAAATTGTAATAGTGAAATAAATACTGTCGAAATGTGCAAAAATATAGTTTGTTTACCATTTTACTAACTACATAACTATACATCTACATAAATGAACAACGAATCTACAACATGTTTAGACTTGTTACCTACTTTAAAATTTATAGGTTCGCATTATGGATTTATTCCCTGGAATAAGTTGCAACGGTTTTCTTGGTGTCATTGAAATAATACACGTGATTTCACAAATCCAAACGTCGAAGAAGTTTAAACAGCAATTACCAATACCAGATATGAAATTGAAATGTGTAAATACATCGCTTATCTTTATCTTCTACCTTCTCCATGTTATCAATATCAGTGATGTTTCGAGAATAATTAATACTCCTTAACTCCTAGAACATTCGTAGCATTTTTATATGTGTTGCTTAAACAAGAGCACCCAAATTAATAAGTTTTTGTTTAATTTGCCTATTTTGAAAATATAAATTTACATTATCTTTGATCATAATATTGCGAATGAATACAAAAAGAAATGTAATATTTAAAATAGTGAGTGAAAAATCGAAGACTTCTAATCCAACCCTTATCATGAGGCGGGAAAAATTGTCCCTCTTTCGTTATTTGATAACATTATGCTTTTTTCTAAATTTTAAATGTTTATAGTATTGTTCTTATTTTTGTTAAATAGTTTTATTCAAGATTTCCCTCTAAGTAGCTACAAGATACAAATTTTAATGTTGTGATCTCGAAATTCTACGAATACATCGTCCTTTTACTTGGCATATAATAATTAAAAATTATGTAAGTTGTTTGATACCTTCCATTTTATGTTTTAATTTTCTTTAAATGTAAATAGGATTACTACTTCATCATTTAATGTATAATAGGCTAGAAAAATAAAAGTAGGTACTTCAAGCTCTCCTGAAAAATTATGTTGTGTATTGCTATTTTATCATTCTAAATAGTTAACTGTGGCCTAGCTGTAGCCTTCTTACTACTCAGACAGACTCATCCATATGTATATTCCTTGAGGTGATAATTTGTTAGTGAATACAAGGAATACTAGTTTATTGTGAAAACAATAGTGTCTTTATACAAACTAATTTGAGGTACAACAATCTGTAGAGGGCCAGACTCATCCATACTTATATTCCTTAAGGTGATAATTTGGTAAGGTGTATAAGGGTAAATTCGGATTGTACGTGCCCCCACTTTGAGGTTAGGTGATAAAATCCCGTATATTAAATTAAAAACCTTAATTTTGTGTACCCTTGAATTTTCAATAGCCGCTGCGCACCATTTTGCGGTGCTCCTCTCATTTCCTGAATAAAAACAACCCTCTTTTTTATAAACCAGGTTGAGGTCCAACTCAAAGAAATTTCGAGGGCACGTACAATCCGAATTAGCCTGTATATAATCAATACAAGTTCCTTTATTGTGAAAACAATAGTGTCTTTACACAAGCTAATCTGTTGTACAACAATCTGTAGAGGGCCTAGGCATGTCACATATTAGGGCATCCCATTGGAGTTTACTATCATTGGAGCTAGTGTATTGCAATTAATATTGAATATTGAGAAAATAATTTTAATCATTATGTATATCAAATCTTTGTTGAAAATAATAATAGGAGTAATAAAGGGTGACATGGTGCCTTGGTAAAGATTTTACATTACTTTATACCTAATAATAGGATTTTACATTACTTAGTCCCTTTACTATTTTTGAATTATTATTATATTAACTAAGTATCTACTATGTTACTAATTACGTTAATAACTTATATAACTATTATTTTGTGTGCCTGTTTATGTTTATCTTAATTGAATTTCTTTTACTGAGACGGTTTTGTAAGAATTGATTAGTAAGTGTTAATTGAAATTAGTCTTAGGTAAATTCGGATTGTACGTGCCCCCACTTTGAGGTTAGGTGATATAATCCCGCATATTAAATTGAAACCTTAATTTTGTGTTCCCTTGAATTTTCAAAAGCGGCTTCGCGGTGCTCCACTAAAACAACCCTCCTGTATATAAACCAGGTAGAGGTCCAACTCGAAAAAATTTCTGGGGCATGTACAATCCGAATTAGCCTTAGTCTTATTGGCTCTTCTATGCTTGTATATTTATAGTCCATTAATTTTAGTCCTTTCTGTAATCTGTGAGCAAGTATCATTGTAAGCACTTCTTAAAATTGTAATGTTCTTTTTTAAGAGTGATAGAGGTGTTCGCTTCTAACTCTCTACTTTCTTTTACCTTTATGACGGTATCTCTAGAAGGGATTCAATTTGACCTTATAAATGAAGGGAATTGTTTTTGTCTTTATGCTTTACTTATTGCCATTGTCTAATACTGTTTTTCTTCAGAGGCATTTTTCTTTTTTTACAAATAGTTATTTATTTATTTATTTTTTCAGTTAAAATGGATGACAGTTCGTTCCTTGAAAGTGGCCATTATCCTGACAAATCTGTAGTCTCTGATAGTGAACCAAGTATAGTTTACGATTCTTCTTATGTCGAAGATAGCTTTATTGGTGTGTGTAAACAGAAATCTAGCAAGGGCAAATTTATAATTGAATCAGAATCAGACAGTGCTTCACCTCTTCCATCACCTTTAAAAGTTGAAAATTGGACAGATTTTAAAAAAGAAAATGGAGATGAAAACCCTATGTTACAGAGCCGAAGATCTGTTTCATTCAAGTTTGATGACAGTGTGGGAAGTTGTGATGAAGAAGTAGCAGATCTAATAGAAACCCATCATATAAATGAAATCCAAAAACTTGAGGTCCCTGAAAGTGATGCATCTGTTGTAATGGTATCAGATTCTGATACTTACGAATTTAAGTCAGAACATAGTGAATGTGAAACTGAGTTTGCTTCATACAGGAGTAATAGGTCAGAAGGTTCTAAAAATTCTGTGCATCTATCACAGTTATCTGTAAGTAATATTATTTCATAATTGAACATTATTGTAGTTTAAAGTATTATTAAATTCTAAAATATTAGATTTTTTGCACAACTATAATTCTCAAATAAATAGAGCTCTTTTGCTGAGCAACAAACATTTATAAAAGGAACATGTCTGTGTGCATGTCAGTATATCAGTTAGGCTAAGGCCGCACCTAGACTAGGTGAGTGTATGGTGACTTTCCTGATAGTAAGAGGCTAAAGCCCGTATGGTCATACGGTATTGAACTCTGGGGTTGCACTAAGCGTTCCAACTCCTATCGTATCCAGTCCCTACAGTCCAAAATCCTAAGAAGAATTGTCCACGCTCCTTTCTATGTTTCTAACTTCACCCTTCACAACGACCTTAAAGTCCCCTTCGTCCATGATCTAGCCATATCCCGATATAAATCCTTCCATGACTCCATATCCCAACATCGCAATCCTTTAATTCAGAATCTGTCATCACCATTCATTCCTGGAAATCCTCCTCGACGTCTAAAGAGGCAGTGGCCCCGTGATCTATTGAATAATGCTTAACGTCTAAAGTCTAAATATATGTTGTATCAATTATTGTAATAATTCAAGCTAGTATCTGTGAGTACTGTTAATGGACAGTTTCTCACTTCAAGTCACTCATAAAAGTCATTGTAAAAACTCTTATCGAAATTGCTTATAACATGTAAAATTATGTAGTTGCAAATTTCTAATAAATAAAAAAAAACTAAGAGGCTAGGTAAAATATAAGATGATCCACTGCCTGTGACTTGTTTTTTTTAGCAATTTCACCAAACATTTTTATTAGCTAAAATTTTCTTTCTGAAAATACAGATAGATTCTTTTCTGCTGGATCCCAAAGGATCTTTCTTTCCCAAACAGCTGCTGCGAGCTCTGTTCTGTGTCCATTTTTTATAGCAAGGACAGAAAGCAAAAATACAAATGGGCTTAAAGTATCAATTTAGCTGAAATTATGGACATGTGTTCCTTGACTTAACTTATACTATAAGTTTGTTGGCCAGCAAAATTGCTGTCAGCTGATGTGGTATGCTCTTTTGACTATTAGCTTAAACATAAAAATTTAACTTCAAAACAGAAAAAAAATATAGGTATGAATTTTACCCAGGCTATTAGTAATCAGGAAAGTCACCATTGTAATACGTCGACCACACGGGGGAAAGTGGTAGCGGGCCTGGTGGCAAACATACTACTGGCCGGAGTAGGAAGAGGGTTACTATAACTAGACAAATAACACCAATTTTCAGGTGAGAAGGAGCGAGTCCACCTTCCCTCAGAAACTTATCGTATACTTTAGTAAACAAATAATCTGGCGCACTCCCACGAGCTCTGACATACAACAGAAAAACATAAACGTCCCTACCAGAGCCCGTCACAACAAAAATATATATATTTTGGGAGCTACGCACTAACTTAATCCTACATAAATGGTCTTTAAAATACAGGGTCCTAGTGTGTTGACCTGATGGGTCGGCTCCCTCGGTGGAAGGCCTCTAATAAATTTTTGGGTACTCACCACAGGAAAGGGTAATCCAATTTCTTCGGCACTTAGCCCACTATCTTAACACCCACGATTTCGGCACTCAGCTCGAGAGTTTTACTTTTTGGCACACAGCCCACAACGACAATGGCACACAGCCTCAAAATGAAAATGGCACACAGCCTCAAAAGGAAAATGGCACACAGGTCAAAATAAAAATGGCACACAGCTCAAAATGGCACACAGCCTCAAAATGGCACGCAGCCTCAAAATGGCACACATCCTAAATAAAAATGGTACACAGCCTCAAAATGGCACACATCCTAAAATGGCACACAGCCTAACATGGCACACAGCCCACTATATCACCTCGGTCTTACCCGCGTTACGACTTTTAACTGACTGACTGACCCCAGGTGGGGGAAGCGGCTTCCTTTTATACCTTCGGGTGTGACCGTGTGACTACACAGGCGTCTCATGACTGGTCTCGGGGGTTCGTGACCAGTCATGGGAGTCATGGAGGGTAACATGTGACTTTGTGACCCGTCACATTGTTTGCGTAGGTCACAACCATGTGGCTCCTCCTCAGCTTACTAAAATTTAAATTCCTGTAAATCGGGGCTGTGCCGGCTACCGGTTTACACCATACACTAGCCACTTAGCCTAGAGACCTCCGGTATGGCCTTAACTTTACTGAGATACTGACATGCACACAAACGTGCTTATTGAGGTATAAGCCACTTTTAGGAAAAAACCTAGGTGGTAAAAGTCACTTATGATAAAAATAAACCTCCGTCTTGCTTTTATGGGATTTAATTTTAATATGCACTAATTACCAAAAAGTATAGCAATTACAAGTAAATGTTTGTAAGATTTGTTAAAATTACTTTTAATCTTATAATATAAAGTATTTGGTTTAAAGCATTAGTTATTAATTAAACTCAAAGTTATCCAATTGTGTTGAATTTCAGAAATATCTGGGCTGGAATAGTTTTGTATCCCACACGACTTAACTTGAAAGAAAACAAAGTGCGATCACTTGAGGGTTGACACAAAGGGATATCTAGTCCAAAGAACTTTAGGATAAATGAGCATGACACTTTCTGTGTGTAAAGGTTATAATATCCCTTATCTTAATTAATTATTATGACTAAGGAATATAGAAGGTTTGTTCCAACCACACTTCAAACTGGTTTGGAACTGCCGACGCATGCGCATTAGCAACAGGGCGTTCCAACGAAGCCCAAACTCAAACTCTAACTGACTCTGACTGTTAGTCGGCTGTTCCAACCACGCTCTGATTAATTCACAGATTGGTTTGGTACCAGTCAGAGCAGCCAGCGATCGGCAGCAGGGACTAGTAGTTTGGGTGAACAGAAACGTAACCTTCCGCTTCATTGTTTTTGTTTTGATTTCGCTCGCCTATTATTTTCCTTTCTTGCGATTCAAACTCTTCTTTTTGAAATGTTTTTGTACGAATGCGATGATTATAATTTTTGTGCATATAATGACATTTTCTAGATATTTCTGAAAAAAATAAAAATTGGACCTATTTCCAAGATGGACTTTTGGTACTTATTCCATTTTCAAACAAATATCGAAAGAATCCTATTTATTTCCGCAATATTTCTTTAGTTAACTGGATAAGATTAATATTTGTTTTTTAAAACAAAAGAACATTTAGGATTATATAAATAAAAATACGTGTGTGCCGTGAGTCTACTAAAACTGGCTGACCACAGTAAGCCCGAAAATTGTGAATAGCGTAAATCGAAATGAAATCGAGAATTCTAATGTGTACTAAATAAACATTTCTAAAATGGGTGCATGTGTTTTCGTCATATCCTCTATGCGTATGTTGGTTTTACTTCCAACTTTCGAGCTTAATAAGTGGTGTGGCCCCCCCTTGTGCGAGATCCTGGGGGGCCGCTTTGGCCTAAATCAGGCCCAGATTTAAGCAAGTACTGTGCTTGGGGCTAGAAAAACACTACAATTATTATTATTTCTATTTAATAAATTGAAATAATAATTTAATTCTTTCCAACAAGACATTTTGACAGCTTTATTTAATATATTTATATGTATATGTGTCATTACTTTGAGAAAAGACATGGTGAGTAATCAATGTCTTAGATGTTAGGATTAATGTAGGTATGACCATGTGGCTGATTTTCTTAGAATAATACTATATATAGAAGGAGGGTCACTGATAACATTGAAGCCAACTTTGGTTGTGTACCTTATCTGCGTTCTAAAAATTCATTTTTGTAATTTGTGACGTCATAACTCTAAAATTATTTGCCTTCGGTTTTTAATTTAATTTTTTTTATTAAATTATAATTATTGATAGTCAGTTTAGTTTATTGTAATATTTTTGCTGTTTTATCTTATTTTAGCTTGAAATATGCTAAAAATAATGTTTATTATATCATGCCGGGTGAGTTGAAAAAAATGACGTCAGAGTGAAACGTGAACAATAACCAATGGCAAGGCTTTTTTCTTGACATTTGTGAGCGGGCTTTGAATAGTTACTAAAGCGTGGCCAACCTTCTCCAGCTTAAATGAAAAAAAAGAGTGTTATGTTGGTCCCCTGGTCTAAGGGACACAACCTCTCGTCAAAAGTTGGCTTCAGCCTCTTATCAGTAATTGCTTAGGATTTCGATTCTATGCTCCTTCTATATATATAGTATTATTCTAAGCTGATTTTGTTATTTGACATATATCCAAACTTTGACATACATCAAACTGGGTTATTTTAACTTTCTCATATAATCTTCGCCCCAGATCCCAGGAAACATGAATATATTTTTTTTCTATATGTGTCAATCCGCTAGCTGTGATTGTGAACTCACCTTTAGGAACCCACCTATAACACTTTTTAAGTGAAGAGAGAGTCCCATCCGGCTCTACCGTCTACTCGATACATCCTATTAAACTATAAACTCATCATGATAACTATTAATTTGCTTAATATTCAATATTTATTGCATTAAGTTCCTTCAGTGATAAAGCCACGTGATGCCAAGTTAATATACTTTTTAAAATGTGTTCAACAGGTGGTTGTTTACTTTTTATTTTGCAATTTTATCAAAATCAGATTTATTTTCATCAATATCTCGGAAACTAGATTTTTCCTGTAAAATGGCTTATATCAATAGATTCCTATTTACATGGACTACATTTTACAAATGTTCTAAGAGCTAATTTTTTTTCATTGTTTTGGGGGTAGGGCCCTCAAATTTGGAGCAAAAGTTCATTTCTAGATTTTGCCTTAGTGTCTGATTTTTCTGAACTTGTATGCTAAATTTGATCTAAATAGGTCCAGTATATTAGGCGTCATGGGTCTGCACAGACGTCAGACAGATATATTTTTTAAAAAGAAAAACACTTTTTTGGACCTCAGGGAACCTCATAACATGTAAATCCATCAAAATCTAATTTTCGTAAAAACAAAACAAAAAAAAAAAAACGCAATATTACAGTCAAAATAAAAATATATTGACTTATATTAAGCTCTAATACAATTAGTTGTTTTCAATTCAAAAACAGTAATGGCAACACTCTTTTTAATTTTCAATATAAACACGTACCGTACCTGATGTATATCAATAACTAATTTTGAGTTGTAATTTATCTCAAACAAAGTATCAACTTTTTTTTAATTCTTTAACAAACTTAATTAAAGATTCACATTGACAGGGTGCACTCACATTTTTATACTACTATAATCGAATGTAATGTAAACATTTATTTGTATTCTTATTTAAGTGCCTCATTTTATTACTGTCACCAAATGTCTTGCATTCTGCAAGACATTTCTATAAAGAAAGTCCAAAAGTATGTTTTTTTATTTTCATTTTATATTTTATCAGCTAATAATTATTCACAGATGGATGGTTATTACATTACTATTACTGAATTTATTTAAAAAAATTAAACTTAGAGAGCAATCGTGATGGTGTTTATTATTCTT
The DNA here is from genome assembly GCA_001010745.2 of Gerris buenoi. Classification (NCBI taxonomy): domain Eukaryota; kingdom Metazoa; phylum Arthropoda; class Insecta; order Hemiptera; family Gerridae; genus Gerris; species Gerris buenoi. Next base: position 121,712 of record KZ651493.1, read on the forward strand.
TGAGGATATATCTAATCATTTATAGAGCTGAAGTAGTTCTATATTGTTAGTTAGAGGTATTATCTTGGCCTGATTGTTGTCTAGTAGGATGTGAGAGGGGATCCTTCACTGTACCTAGATTTTTTTGACCCATGTATTTGGCTGAGTTAATTCAATTCCATATTTTAATTTAAATCAAATTATAATTATTATTAACTACGGGAAACAGGCAGATAAAAATAGACTCCAGCATCGGGATTTGAACCAGAGGCCCGTGGTTCAAATCCCGGCGCTGGAGTCTATTTTTCTCTGTCTGTTTCCCGTAGTTAATAATAATAATTATAATTTGATTTAAATTAAAATTTAATCTTTCCGTAGTATGAATACTACCAAAAACGTAAAAAATGAATTTCCATATTTTATTAAAACTGATTTTTTAGGGTTTTGTAGATACTTCTCAAAACCCTTATGCCGAGGGTGATGTGTCTGTCTGTCCGTCGCTCTTTGGCTCATAGCGCCCGAACCATTTAAGCTAAAATGCTCAAATTTGAAACACTGGCGTAACTTCCGGGCCCAAACACAGGACATATACACAAAAGTTAAAAATTTAATATGCGCATGCGCAATTCGAAAAAATGCGGTAAAGTCAAAAATTTAGATTTTTTTTAATTTTCGAGTGGGGTATCAAATGAAAGCTGCTGAATAGCAGATTACGAATATATGAATAAATTTTTAAATTTCGCTTTCCTTATTGGTCAAATAAATCAAAATACACCCAAAATTGCCCCCCCTCAACTACCATATAACGGCTGGATGTAAAATTTCAAAATAATTCATACTAATACCCTATTGTGGGGTGATGTAAATTCCGGGAGTGCATCGAAAAATTTTAAAAATTGCCAATTTTAGGCGCGAAAATTTAAAATTTGCCCAAAATTTTATTTTTTTAAAATTTTGAGTTGGGTATCAAATGAAAGCTGCTGAAGAGTAGGACACAAATATATATTTGCTTTTTTAAATTTTGCGTTCCTTATTGGTTTATTACTGATAAAAAACATTGTGACCCCCCGGGGGATCGAACCCGGGACTTTTAGATTGAAGACAAGAAATCATAATTTACATAATGGGTATGCTTACTCATCTACAAAACCCTAAAAAGTACTTGGACTAAGTACTTCCCTGTGATTTTGTTTTTATTCAATTATACATAATTTAGCCCCCTTATATCTTGTTTTATCTCAGTTAAAATTTGGCTTAGTAAAAAGATGGCTACTAAACAGGTTATAAATTATCAACTATGAACGTGCTAAAATGCAATCTGTGAAATCCTGAACAACAAGATCATACTGTACTTCATTCTCTTTCTTGCTATGTTCTTTGTGCTCAGTCTTTAATATGTATATATTTTTTTTTTAATTTCAAAAATAAATGTAACAAGTAGTTTTTATTTTTTAGAATACAAAAAATTCCATGGACAATGATGAATGTTCTGTTTCATCGTTTGGAGGTTCTGGTGATGAATTAATTCCTGAAAGTAATAAACCAGTCAAGAAGGAGGACAGTCAGATTGCATCTATATCTGAATTATTGAGTGCTTCAGCTAGTGAATCAGACTCTGATTGTCATACATCTGGTAAGATATGGAACAAGGCCTTAATACCATCTGAACCTAGTAACATGCTTACCTATTTGTGTCACAGTTAATCAAACTATCCAAAGGTTAAGGCTTTGTTTTATAGGATACACACTAGTTTGCATTATTGTAATTAAAAAAATTCTAAATTTAAAAATAAAGCTAGAAAAAAATAATCAAATAAATTTGATAAAAAAAATAAAAATGGGTACTTTTTTACTTTAACACCCCCCTATATCCCTTTGTGTTAATAGTTATTTAGACAAAGGAACACATACAGAGTAGCATATATTCCTTAGTCTTAATTACTCTTAACACGAAGGGAAATGTATTCCAATTCACAATTTGGACGAAGGAATACCATATATAATTGTGATCATATCCCTTAGTCTAATCAACTATTAAGATAAAGGAATATTAAATATAAAAGTGCCTTAGGATTTTAATTGTCTTGGGGAGACAAACACACAAACCTTTGAGACTTTTGTAGGGCAGACTATTGTTTAGAACCAAGGGGGGTGCTCCTTCACTGTACCTAGATTTTTTTGACCCATGTATTTGGCTGAGTTAATTCAATTCCATATTTTAATTTAAATCAAATTATAATTATTATTAACTACGGGAAACAGGCAGATAAAAATAGACTCCAGCATCGGGATTTGAACCAGAGGCCCGTGGTTCAAATCCCGGCGCTGGAGTCTATTTTTCTCTGTCTGTTTCCCGTAGTTAATAATAATAATTATAATTTGATTTAAATTAAAATTTAATCTTTCCGTAGTATGAATACTACCAAAAACGTAAAAAATGAATTTCCATATTTTATTAAAACTGATTTTTTAGGGTTTTGTAGATACTTCTCAAAACCCTTATGCCGAGGGTGATGTGTCTGTCTGTCCGTCGCTCTTTGGCTCATAGCGCCCGAACCATTTAAGCTAAAATGCTCAAATTTGAAACACTGGCGTAACTTCCGGGCCCAAACACAGGACATATACACAAAAGTTAAAAATTTAATATGCGCATGCGCAATTCGAAAAAATGCGGTAAAGTCAAAAATTTAGATTTTTTTTAATTTTCGAGTGGGGTATCAAATGAAAGCTGCTGAATANCACTACGAAAAAAATGAATAGGACCTTTTTGGTAGAGAATTTACTCTAGTTTAATTTTGTACATAACTAGTTTTTCGCTAAACTCAATATTTTCGAAGATAATTAAGAAAAACTGAAAAAATGGCCCTTCAGGGGGCCCCCCCACCTCGCGCTCGCCCCCCACCCTCGGGGACTTTTAGTATGTTGTACAGGACACTCAAATCAACAACTCTGCCAAGTTTCAAAACTTCGGGATTTTTTTCTCCTATTTTGGCTAATTTGACTGGGCTACTAGTGCAAAAGCCTTAACATTTATTTCAAAGGTCTAATCAGTTTTACCTCCTTACAAGATATAATATTAATTATATGTTAGCCAAATAACTTAATATATAGCGAATGATTGGCAGTTGTTTTGCTTTAATTAATAAAGCCTTCTCTCTCTTACTTTCATAATTTTGTTTTGCCTTTTTTTTTTATTGTTGAATGAGTAAAAGTCATTAATTTTTTTCACTATTGATTTATTATTATAATTGGGGGGTTCAGTATTAAAGTGGACAAGTCCATCAAACTTGATTTTGAGTTACAGTCACTTTTGTGAATTTACTCAGTGCTAATTACTATTGCATTATAAAGTTTAATCAATTCGATTATTCTATAGTTTAGTTTGTTAATAAATATATTTGACAGATTTTAGGTTGATACCTTAAAAAAAAAAAAAAAAAAAAAAAAAAAAAAAAAAAAAAAAAAAAAAAAAAAAAA
>KZ651493.1:136987-153943 GCA_001010745.2 Gerris buenoi
ACATCGTGTAACGAAGTTTGCGATTCGAGACTCGTCCAAGTGTAACATTTTTACAGATTAATTATATTATATCTATTTAAAGACCAGCAAATCAAATCAAACATTTATTTTATTTTATTTTATTTTATTTTTATTGGAATAAATGTGGTTGCCTTAGCGTAGCAATATTTTTTTTTTTTTTAATTAAATTTCCCATATCCATTTCTTAGTCCTGAAATAATAAATTTGTCAAAAAATGTAAGAGAGCAATGCATTCTAGAACTTAAGTTTCACTTCTAATGCGTGAGAGCCTCACACTATTTTATTTTATTTATTCATTTATTTTTTTTTTTTTGTTCACCTATTATTATTTATTATTTAATTAGTCCATTTTTGATAAGTTACAACTCACAGCGTGGTTGTCGTCACCACGGAGACACACCCTTTTTTTAAATTTTGTATTAAAAGAAAAATGTGTACTTATGTTCATACTCTTTTGCCAACGAACGACACCATAAGTTTACTTTTATGACAAAGTATTAAAATAAAATGTCACCTTAGAAATGCATAAAAGGCGCTGTTTCAGAGATCATATTTTCAAAATTTTCCGGGGGAGTGTCCCGGTTTTTACATTCAGAAATCTGGCAACCCTAACCTGTACCAAATTTTTCCTTGCATCTGGCAAGTAAAATCTATAGCAGGGGTGGCCAACCCAAATAATCTTGCGGGCCACTTCGGAAATGCATCATAACTTCGCGGGCCGCATATAAAATTATATATCCCCATATTAGATTTTGACCCACTATAGAGATTTTTTTTTTTTTTGATTGAAAAATTAAAACATATAATGAGTAATTATATTTGTATTTACCATTATCCGTACAGATAAACATAGGTAATTAATAATAATGATATTAAACGCAATTGTAAAGAAATATATTAACACAAAAAATTATATATAAAAAATTTATAAATATAGATGAAAAAAATGAAATAATAATTAAAAAGATTTTGATGGATTTACACGTTTTGAGGTCCCCTGAGTCCAAAAAAGTGGTTTTTAAAAAATGTCTGTCCGTCGTCTGTCTGTGCAGACGCCTGGAGCCTAAACTACTGGGCCGATTTTGACGAAATTTGGCTTACATGTTCAGAAAAATCATATCCCGAGGCAAAATCGAGAAATGAATTTTAGCCCCAAATTTAGGGGCGCTACCTCCCAAAAACTCTGAAAAAACGTGAAAAAAAAATATCTCGAAAATGGTTCCGACGATTTTTGTAAAAAAAATTCTTGAATGTAGTGTATTTAAATACAAATCTAACTATATAAGCCGTTTTCCCGGGAAAAATCTAGTTCCGGAGAAAATAGCTTAAAACGCGGACGGAGAGAAGTTATTTTTATGGTAAATTTTTATGAAATGCTCAGTAATAATTAAATGTACACGAAAATTAATAAATGGGAAACACTGGGCTAAGTGAATATGAACTCGTTTATGAGAAAGTTTGTCTGAGTTGTCTTAGACCGACTTTCACTTGTTAAATTCAGTTATTTTTAATTCAGCTATTAAAAATAATTAAATATTGTATGGAGTGAAAGGTAGAGGTCGCTGTACACAGGTGGAGGGACACTGGAGGGAGAAGGGATAAGATAAGCACATAAGAAGTAGAGGTACGAAGGGTAGGGGTAAGGTACCAAACAGAGGGGGGAGAAGGGAGAAGCTGCTTCAAGGCTACGTATAGGCCAAATCGAATCCTTGTTGGGTAACAAGGATTTCGCAGAATATAATTTGATTAATCTGCTAAATCGCAACTGTAAAGTCACAAATAAAACAGGCAATATCTGTCATAATATTACCAAGAATATTATTTTAAAATCAAAGTTAATTTTTTCTCATTTGTTTATTTGAAAATATGGACAAATAATGTATTTTTTTTAAATAAGTACATTGACTTTCACTACTTTGGCCATTATATTTATATAAAATAAATATTTTTTTTTAAAGTATTATAAATCTCGCGGGCCAGAAAAATATTCTAGGCGGGCCGCATGCGGCCCGCGGGCCGCGGGTTGGCCACCCCTGATCTATAGGGCAGCTACCGAGACAAGAAAAACCAGGCATTCCCCCTTTTGGCTAATAAGTACAACAAGGATGTGTAGACTTTGTTTTCTTTTTCAATTTAAGAGCACATAGTGCAACCATTGTCACTAACTGTTCTTCCTTCACAACAATTTCTGAGCGAAAGTTTGAAAGTGTAGCAGCACGTTGTCTGTCAATCTTGTATGACATGCAAGATGTTATATGTAGACCAGGCTTAACATTGTATGACCTTCAGCCAACAAGGTGCAACTTTGTGTTGTGGCAACACCCACACCCACAATGAGTCTTCTCAGAAAGACATTTTGTATCAGTGCTCTACATTCATATTTATTGATGTATATTGTATATATTATATATACATATATATGTTTTTTTGTATAAATCTGGGGGGGGGGGGCTTACACGCAGAAGAGAAATAAACCATGAAGTGGGCCCTTTGAACCAGCCCAGGGAGCCTTTTATCAATCCAATGCTGGATTGATACTAGACAGCCTTATCCTTCACTCACGAGTGAAGGGTATAGTGATTAGTGATATATTTGTCAGGTATATTTTGGGTTCCTATATTTAGAGTGGCATGAAGGAAGTAAACAGAATTTGTGTTATTTTTTCTTGTGATGCAATATTTATAATAATTATTTCTTCTCACTTAGTGTAAATGATTAGAGGATACTTCAGTGAAGAACTTATAAAATAGATAATTCCATTACCCTTTAAAAATATACAACATAATATATTATACTTATGTTTTGGCCAATCTGTATTATTATGCACTGTTGACTGCTTTTTTTTTGTCAATCACTAGTTTAGGCAATTCTTTAAAAATGAACTCATATAAATAATCAATTTAATGTTAGTTATGTAAATATTGTTTCAGGAAATTCAGTTGAAATCCATGCCAGCATCTCTACCTGAGGTCATTAAATTAATAACTTCAATTAAAAAGTCTGAAAGTTTGGCAAAAGAATATTCAGAAAGGCTTGCATTTCTTAACAAGAAAATTGCTAACAAACAGGTTTCAAAAGAATCTAAAACAATATGTAAGTTTCATAATTCCTTTAAAATGTTATTACTTGGTTTTTGCACATTTACATCTGTAGAGACCTCTATGGCACATTTCCAGTAAAAATTTAACATTCTGTTGACTGTGAACCCTGAAAATTTACTGCCTGTCGGTCTGTGTGTCTGCGACTCCTGAAACGTGTGACGATAACTTAAGTAAAAGTAGACCGATTTTGATGAAAAATTGGTAGACATGTTCATTTTACCAATGCCCAGGACGAGTTCGTTAGACAATGTTATCCGCCCAAGCGTTCGCTTGCAACACTCAAATTTAAAATTTGAATTTTAGGTCAGGAAAAAAATCTAACTTCATCTAATCAATAAGACATTCATTTTCTTATAATACAATTTCTTAATACAACCAACAGTGACACCACTATGAAGTGTTAAAGATTGCTAAAACTATTAATAGTGTTCATTATGGAGAGGACGTGGGGAGGAAGATAGACAGAGAACTAGGAGGTGGCATGGTCCCCCCCCCTGCCCTGTCCATTTGACCTAACTCCTTAATAGCACAGCAAGCCTATAGACCTCGAGACCAGGGGACCAGGCTTTATTTGGGGGGAAATTAAATAAATTAGGCAATAATGGACTTTAACTACCTAAAATGATTAAAGTATAATATGCGATAGGGCACGAGGAAGCTATGTGCCACTCTAATTGGCAGTGTATTTAATTATCTTTATTGCTTTTTCTGCTTATAGTTGATCATCATTTGAAAAACTCTGCAAAAGAACGAGTTTCTAATGAAAGAGATATTAGGAACAATAAGGAGAATTGTGATATAAACAATATGCTCGCCAATATAGCACTTAACCATTTACCCTCCTCTTCCAGTGATATCTCCGAGTATGGCAAACAAGGTAATTTATATTTGCTTTTTTTAAAAAATCAAATTTAAAAAAACCATTAGATTATAAATTTCTATTTGGTATTTTAAAGTATAGTGTAATATATGTATATATTCTAGATATTTATCACTATATTTCATTTTCTTTCCTAAATATTCAGAAAATAGAGCTGAGAATGTACTAAATTTAGTTCACAGCGACATAGTAGGATCTATGCAATGCCACTCCATAGAAGGGGCTAATTTTTTTGTACATTTGTAGATGATAAGGGCAGAAAAAATTGAGTATTTTTTAAAAAATCAAACTGGTAGAAAAATAAAAGTATTTAGAACTAATAATGCCAAAAAAATACATAAGTAGAAAATTCTATTTCACATTTAATATAAATTAAATATTAAACATTTTAGGTTCACCTTGATTGTTGTCAGAGCCATAGGAAGCGAGATATTCACAAAAAAAGAAATTAATTTGTTAACCTTTGCCCTTGCATATCTATTAACGCCGTGTTAATAGATATGCCATCTATTAACCATAGATCTATTAACTATAGATATGCCACCATCTCGTTGCCGATTTTCAATATGTATTATAAAACATCAAAATAAAGTGATGAAAAAAATTGAAGTTCCGAATTTTATGAAACAGAAGCTATATTTATAACTAAAATAACTGGATTATTTTTAGTGTTTTTAATTTATATTAGTTAATCATGGTTTGAACTGGTACTAGGCCTTGGTTGACCATGGTTACTATATACTTTTCCCTTTGTTAATTGTTACTTTCATTTTATAACAAGTCAGCTACAGCTAAAGGCTGTATATAATCATGTGTAAAGGTTTTTAAAATGTTACATTGATGTTTTCTTGGTTAATCACTAATCACTATCAAATAATATAACACAAACTTTAGGATTAAAAATTATGTAAAAAAAAATATCTTTAGCTTTAAAACAAAGCTTAAAATGTTTTTTTCAGAATCCATATATAAAAAATTGTTGGTCCTCCCTGGACACCCCAAGGTTGGGGGTATTCCATACCAACCCCCGTGTATGGTCCCCCATGAAATCAACTGTGGAGACACCGTTTGTTTTATTTAATATTTGTTTTATTCACAAAATATCTGTTAAAACAACTAACTTACATTGGAGGTGATGTTAAAATTATATCAACTATTGTTTTTAAAAGATTTTAAATTTTACTTTATTTTTTGATTTGGCAATATGATATTTAAAATGGAAATACATTTCTTTACTTTCCTGTAAGAGTATAAAATTGGGCCTCTCTACTATTTGTTCCTGAGGTACTAATGATGCGTGTTTTAGTGTCACTAATAAAAAATACTCAAGATTCTAAAAGTATATCTATTCAAAGTTTTACCTAATATTATGTTGTATTTATTATTTCAGCCTTGGCAACTCACAATAAGCAAAGGGCATTGACTGTAGATGCGCTTGAAAGAATGCACTGGGGCTTGGCCACTCTTGAGAATCCAGATAATGTTGGTGTTTTTTTTTTTTTTTTTTTTTTTTTTTTAAATAAATTTAATACTAATACTGGCTGCCCAAAAAGCCTATTGACAATTTATCCATTCTAGTGCATGTATGACTCTTGTCATCAAGAGCTTCCTCCAGAAACAAATGTGTTGCAGGAAAACACCCCCTTTACTTGTTTTATTGTCCCCTTTTTATTTGTCTTTTGTCTGAACTACACTACTGGGCAGGTTTCAATGAAATTTAATACAAATATTTAAAAAAAAAATATTCCCTGAGGCAAAATCAAGAATTAATTTTAGCTCTAAATTTGGGCGTTTCCCCTCAATAAAATTAATTCATTTAAAAATTCTCATAAAAGGTTCCAATGATTTTTATTTTAAAAAAATCTATTTTAAAATAAATTTCTATTTCTCTATTTGAATACAAATTTAATCATATAAGTTGTTTACCTGGGAAAAATCTAGTTTCCGAGATGTTAATTGAACGAGTGTGAGTGTAATTCATTTCAGAGACTAGGCTTTGAAAAGTTAATTTATCCAGTAATTGTTTGTCTAACGATAACTGGCTTAAAAATTGACCGATTTGTACAAAATTCGGCATATAGGTGCATCTCAGCATTTTTGACAACTGTATAGTTTTTTGGAATTTTCTTAATTAATATTTTTTAGATGTCGGCCAATATGGTGGACAAAAAGTTTTTAGTCAGCTTGTCATGTTATACACCTATTTCTTGAAGAGTAAGAAAATAATTTGTAACTATTAAAAATTCACAATTATTATTTTCAAGAATAGGTACAGATGACTAGAAAAAAAAGTTTTAAATCAGCATGACAGGTTACACATCGTTTTAAAGGTCTTAAAGAGTAGGAAAAGAATATGGAACCATTATTACAAAATTTCCATTTTTTACTGGCATTTTGAAAACATATATGGGAGAAATGCGACAAAACAGTTTATGCTTGCATAGCATGTTACATATAATTTTACAACCCTTTTCAGGTAGATTAAGAACATGTAAGTTTTTCCCAGAGAAATGTTTCCTAGTAGGTGGGCTGATAACAAATATGGTATATATAGCTAGAGTAACTGAAAATACTATGTATGGAAAGTTACTCACTGATACTGATAGTTAATTAAATTTATTTTTCACCAACATTTGTACTCAGAAAAAGGCCTGATGATGCCTAGGTATAGGCGAAAATTTGCAAATTTATTAAACTGACTATTGGAAAAATAACTGTTTTTTATTGACCATCCCTTATAGCCCGAGAAGAGGAGAGTAAAGAATATAAAGAAATATGGTATAATGTAAGAGCAAAATGCAAAATTTTCTATGCAAGTTCATTATTCACTGCATCGCCTGTAATAATCTTAATTACTGATTTAGCTTAAAATATTAAACAGATTGGAAAAAATTACCTGTTGAACACTTTTTAAATATTTTCAATACTAAATAATTTACTCATATCTAATTTAAATTCAATATAATATATGGTGATTTTAAGGTTTTGTTCCAGCTTGTCAGGCTATTTTTTGAAAATGATCTTATAGTTACATTTGTTACATTTCATTTAATTTTGTCTTAGGTAACAGTGAGTGGCATAAGAGTTGAACTATTATCTCATCAAAAGTTTGCTCTTAACTGGATGTTAGCTAGAGAGAAGTTGCAGCACCCTTCCGGAGGTATACTAGCTGACGATATGGGTCTAGGTAAAACGCTTACCATGATATCCCTAATTGTTGGCTCTAAACAGGTACAAAATATTTTTTACTTTTTTCCTTTTGACTAAGCTAGTGTGTACTGGCTTTTGTCACAACATTATTTTAAGTCCAGCAGCTGAACATCCTCATGCATGCAACAACAAGTTCATGCATGAGCAGTAAAAAACTGCATACCATCACCCAGTCAATCAACTGTTGCCTTAAATTGTCTAGTGCAAATAATTTCATATACATATTTTTGTTGCAAGAGTCCTTATTCTCATTTTTTTATGTTTAATGAAATGACCTCCACAAAGGGCTAGCCTAACACTGATGGGGAGGGGCACATAGCCCTTCAAGCAGTGATGGTTTCTTCGTAGCGGCCACTGAGCCACCTTCTAGGGGTCAATAGCGAAACAAGTAGTAATAACGTTCTTATATTTTATTAATTTAGTTTTTTGTTCTTGTTTAAGGCATCATATTCAAATAATTCATCTGATAGTTCATCCGATGATGATGATGAGGATGAAAATTTAAAACGTAAAAATTCTCTTTGTGAAGGAGGTACTCTAGTTATTTGTCCTGCCAGTGTTATTGGACAGTGGGAGAACGAGATTAAAAATAAAATAAAACCAGGTCTTCTTTCTTATGTTGTTCATCATGGTCCAAAAAGAGAAACCCGTGAAATCAGGTAAATTTATTTTTCATTCTCCAATGTTCTTTGTTGCTTATAAAGTTATATTATCTTATCTAATACGGGTCAATTTAGCTCTAATGAATTCATTTCTCTGGAGATACCAGTTATTCTTTTACTAGGAGCTTTTGTAAATTAGTGGAGTCAATTGATTGAGAATAAAGAAAGACATCTCACCAATAAAGTAACTTAAGAGAGCCAGGATCACGTTATTAATTATAGAAGTGAGGGTACTTATCTGTTACTAAAAAAACGTTATTGGAAGCCTCCAGAAAGATTTCAACTTCTGTTTCAGCTCCTACAGTGATTTATTATCTTACTAATTTCAACTCCTCTCACTGGTATTTTGATTCATTTATAATTTTTGCAATTAAATTTTATGTTGGATAAATGTTATGTATAATATACATGTAAAAGATATGGGTCTAATGTAAGATTAAAAACTTCAGGCTTGAAAATGTTCCTAATTGGGGACGAAATCTCACAAAAAAACATAGTTTTTTTTTGTTTAAACACCCCTGAAGACACAATTATAAGAAAACATAAACAAAATTACTTTAAATCAAATTGTAATTATTATTAAAAACGGGAGGCAGACAGAGAAAAATATACTCCAGTGCCGGTACTCGAGCCACGGGCCGTTACATTTCCAGTAGAGCGCTGTACTGGAAATATAGAGGTCCGTGGTTCGAGTCCGCCACTGGAGTCTATTTTTCTCTGTCTATCTCCCATTGTTAATAATAATTATAATTTGATTTAAATTAAAATTTAAACTTTCCGTAGTATGAATACTATCAAAAACTTAAAAAATGATTTTACAAAATTACATTTTAACTACTAGTGTAACAATTAAATGAATTAAAAATGTGGAAATATGCAAAAATTATATATAAATATAAATACCAGCAATACGATTCGACGCTTACTCGGTGACTTACTATGTATGTTTACTATGAAATAATAAATTGTTTGCTCAACTAAAAAAAAAATATTGAATAATGAAAGTTTAATATTATATAATTAACCTTAGCAATATGAAGTTATAGGTTTACGGTTATGACCTCATCATGTAGGGTTTCTTATCTATCATAAGCAATAAATTCTGCATTTTTTATTTATTATTTTACTTATGCATGTATATTTGTCAATTATTATACATATTTAAAAAAAAAGAAAAGTTTAATGTGTAATTATTATGTGCAACAATCAATATGCTAAAACAAAGTATTATTGTCATAATAATAGCTCCTTAGTTTTTTTGTACTGAGTGAAAAATTTATTAAGAGATTGTATAATTATTAAGAGTAAGCTACTTATTGTTGAGGCCGTTATAATCTATATATATATAAAATCCAAATACCACTCACTGACTGACTCACTGACACATCACGATATCTCTGAAACCACTGGACCTACGACCATGAAATTTTGTAGGTGTCTTCCTCTTACCTCCTAGGTGCTCGCTAAGAAATATTTTAAAAATCCGCCATCTTGATTCAAGATGGCGGCCATTTATATACAAAATTCGACAAGACGATATCTCCGGAACCAATTGCACTAGAACCTTGAAATTTAGAAGTTAGCTTCCTTATATCAAATTAGTAACTTTAGATAAATGGTTAACCAATCGGGCATTTTGATTTAAGATGGCGGCCATACATATATAAAAGTCAACGAATGTATGTTCTTTATACAAATCTACAGTTGTAGTCAGATCTTGATGTAAATTTGCATAATTGACCTACAAAGCAAGGGGAAAAACACTGACTTCATGAATTTTCGAAATTTAATTTTGGTACACAGGGGTACGGGGTACAAATGTCAAAGTAATGAATACGCTTCATGATGCATATCGTTGAAAAGCTCTTTAAGAGGACAGTAATTGTTGTTATGTACAGTTTTATCATATTTTCACTTAGGAGGGGGGTAAATTGAAAAATAAAGCTATATCTTATATAAAAGAAGAGTATCCGTATGAGGGTATGTCTTTTATCCTAATTTGATGAATATTTACACACTTTTTCTTCAAAACAAGGTGAAGGTCACTGCCTACATGAGATTACGAAATTACAATTTTGGTACACAGAGGTACGGGGTACAAGTAATGAATACCCTTCATATTCATGATGCATGTCGTTGCAATGCTCTATGAGAGTACAGTAATTGTTGTAATGTCTAAGGGGTACAAATGACAAAGTAATAGATACTCTTCATGATACAAATCGTTGAAAAGCTGTTTAAGAGAAAAGTAATTGTTGTTAAGTACAGTTTTGTCTTACTTTCATTTAGAAGGGGTATATGGATATAAAAGTCATCATAAGGGTGTACATATGTATAGTCTTTTATACAAATCTACAGTTTTAGTCCGATCTCGATGAAAATTTGCACACTTGACCTTCAAAGCAAAGGGGAGGTTACTGTTCACGAATTTTCGAACTATAAATTTTGGTTCAGAGGGGTACGGGGTACAAGTAATTAATACCCTCCATCTTCATGATGCATATCGTTGAAATGCTCTTTAAGAGTACACTAATTGTTTTTATGTACAGTTTTGTCTTATTTTCATTTAGGAGGGGGGTAAATTTAGGATATTTACAAATTAAATTATCAAAGAGGAGTGGGATATAAGTAGGAGGGATAGAATCTAGATATTCTCGCATAGTAAAATAATTTGTATGCTTTCCTGGTAGTTTATAAACTTATCAAATATAAAAACACTCCGTAGCGAAGCACGGGTATCCAGCTAGTATTGTTTATAAATGTGGTTCAGAATTCCAAAAAACATTTGAATATTAAATCTTAGTTCATTTCTGGATTATTGAATGTTAGTTTATTTTCAAAAGATAAACATTAAGTTAACATCAACAAATAGTTCATGTTGAATTTTATTACTTACTTTATCTCGATCTCTTCTACCCTGTATGTAGTGTACTCCATTTATGGGTGATTCTAATTTAAAGTGCAATTTTCATGTCCTAGATTAATAATGAGTATTTTCACATAATTGATAAGATTTTTCTTCATGGGTAACTCAGTTAAGCTTAGAGAACAACAACCAAGCAAAAAAATAATGCGCCGCTTAATTTTAATCGCTACAAAAATTTTCAAAAGACGATTTTGTAACAACCGTGGATTTTGTAACACCGTCACTCTAGCTCATACATTAATAATGTTATTCAAAAACTTATTTGATAATTTTGAAGTAGGATCCTACCAGAATTAAAATATGTGTTAGTTATTAAAAATAATAAATTATTACTAAACGGAACTTCAAGTTAAAGTTTGTCCTTTAAAAAAATGTAATTACCATGGCATTATATAAATGTGACCCTACTCTGGTTGAGGCAGGGAGATTTTAAGTGGCGAGAGAGATTTTTGCAATGCCGCAACTCTGGATTTCTAGCAACGGTTGATAAGGGATGAACTGAACCCTTCAGTTGGGAGCAAGCACTAATTCCAATTGTTCTTCCAGTTACGTACCCTTTTAAACGTAATTACTGTGCATGTTATTAAAGTCTATTTTCAAAAACTTTTTAAGTTAAGTTTTAGTTCATTGTTTAGGCTTTTAAGAGTGCTATTTAATGGTGTAATAAATTGGGTTTTTATTTTAAACTACTGACCAAAATATTTTCTTAAAGTGTGAAATGTAACAACTGTGCACAAAAAAGTGTAATTCACATGGCTTTAATTACCATGTTTTAAACAAACTTAATTCCGGCCTAAGCATTTGAAAAATTATTTCCCATCTATCCCGCATGGTGCAATATATCTAAAAAATTAGTCCAAGAACATTCCATAATTTTTCCTGAATTTTTTTAAAAAGTCAAAATTTTCAGTCAAAGTCCAATTTTAGATTCAAAAATAGTACTTTAAATTAGAATCACCCTTATATAGATTTTTTTCCGCCAAACACCGAGCTAAGTTCTAGGTCACATCTCGCTTTGAAGTGATGACTTATGCTTATTATTTGATTTGTAAGTATTTTACTTTCAGAAAATAAAATCAAATTGAATATTTAATTGTTTTGGGCCATTTTGAACTACCATTGTAAGTGATATAATATTGAAGAGTTTAAGGGATTTTTTTTTTTTTTAAAGGAATGACTTTTACTTAAATCCCTCGAAAAATAATCAAATTTTTCTCTTCAGTATTCTATAGTGGACACACTTGTACATTTATAATTGTCTCCTAGGCCCCCTTTTCAGAAATTACATTTTCTTCAAAATTATAAGAGATTATTTTCAATTTTTTTTTTTTAAGTTTTTGGTAGTTTTTCTTACTACCGAAAGAATAAATTTTAAATAATTCAAATTACAATTATCAATAACTACAGGAGACATACAGAGAAAAATAGACCCCCGCACAGGGACTCGAACCACGGGCCTCCCATTTTCCGTACAGGCGCTCTTACCAATTATACTTATGTCTCCCGAAGTTATTGATAATTGTAATTTGAATTATTTAAAATTTAATCTTTCGGTAGTAAGAAAAACTACCAAAAACTTAAAAAAAAAAATTGCATTTCTAATAGATGTACTAGGTACAGGTACTAATTGAGTACTTTACAATTATAAGCGTTAATTCTCAGTTTAGTTCTGTTGCCGTGAATATTTGGCTCTCTAGATTTGTAGAATAAGATTAAAACCTTAGATTCGGGGAATATGTATCAGTTACGACAGAGAAAAATCATTCTCCCGTATAGCTCAGTTGGTAATAGTGCCTGTACGGAAAATAGGAGGCCCGTGGTTCGAGTCCCGGTGCGGGGGTCTATTTTTCTCTGTATGTCTCCCGTAGTTATTGATAATTGTAATTTGAATTATTTAAGAGATTATTTATATTATATTATTTGTTTAAATTTTTAGGTTAGCTCGCTATGATGTTGTGCTAAGTACATATACAATTCTGCAAAAATCTAACAAGTTAAACGATTTTGTAAGTAATTTATACTCCTTTACCTGTAATTATTATTATTTTATTTTTTTATTTTTTTAAATAATGCTGTCCAATATAGTAATAGGGCTGATTAATATAGTTTTGGGGGGAGTGGTTTGGATTTGAAAGAAGTACCATAAATAGCAGAGGCATTGTCCTTGCCAAAGAGTGGATTAGGACTTAAAGGTTGTAAATTGAGTTGGACTCCCCTGTTCTAGAGCGTATTCAATATTTTTATTATTCTGAAGATATGTTGGCAAAACTAATTTTATTTACAGATTAAGATTTAATTTATCTGAGCTTTGATTCACCCATTTCATAAATGACACAGGGTCAGCTTGCAAGTCCCATCTCCTTTGTTATCTGGCTTTATAAATTTGAAAGTTGGCTTCAGTTCTTATAGAGTAGCTGCCCATTTGACATGAAAAATGTCAAATTAAGGTAAAATGTCAAACTAATGGTTCGGTAATTAGGTTTTTATAGTATATATATACATGACATGACAGATGACAGACATAATCTATGACAAATGTTTTACATTTTAATTTATATTGAATAAATCAATTCATCTTGTTAAATGCAGAACTTCTTCAATACTTAGGATATTATAGTTTTCAAAGTAGTAAGGAATTAAAATTGGCCCAGTGGGTAGGCTCAGATGGCAGAATACAGAAGATATTTTTTAAAAACCACTTTTTTTTAGTGCAATCTAAGATGGGCTAAAAAGTAGCCCTCTGTTAAAAAGTGATAAAGATCTTCTGTCAGTTGATCATGACCTAGAGGGCATAAATCATTATCACAATCAGTTAGCCAAGGCTTCCATAATAAATTAATTTTATAATTACTATAAAGCAAATTTTTGAGTAACTAGATATTTTCCATGAAAATTTAACTTTAAATGTGGATACAGTACATGTGTTTCGCTTGATTGAGCCTGTGATAAGATCGGGTGATTTTCACTGGCCTTTTTCCCAGCTAATAATTTACCAGAAAATGCATTCTAGTAAATTTCAATAATTTAGTACTTGTTATATTTATTTATAAATCTGAAATATAACTAATTATAATTCATCAACAATGTAATACCGTGATTATGCAACACTGCAATGTGTCACGCTTGCGTGGCACATCCCTTGGTGTCCTCTCACTAACACTGACTAATAATAATTATATTAATATGGTTTCATTTTACGCAGGGGCCTTTGTTGAATATCAGGTGGAAGAGGATTGTGCTGGATGAAGCCCATCTGATACGTAATCATAAAACTGGAACTGCCTTGTCTGCATTCTTACTGAAAGGTTAAAACATTTTTTTTTTTTTTTTTTTTTTTTTTCTTTAGGTTTAATTGTTCAAAATTAATCAGCAATGTTTAACTCAATGCTAGTTGATTTATTCCTAACATTTATTAGTTGGGATTGTTCGATTATTTATTGTTATCATTAGGCATTTTGTAGTTTGAGTGAGTTATTAAATTATGACATATAGAAGATGTTATGATAGATACGAAAGAAAGATATCCTTCATCATTTGAGCGAAATTTACTGAACTTGTTAATGGAGTTTTCTGGTTGTTGAAATTTAAAGTTTTTGGGATGAAATGTTTGTTCAATTATTTATTACATCCAACTGTTCTAATGTTTTATTTTTGGATTTAAGCCTTTTTGGTTCAACCTAACCAACAATTATTGTCTGATGTAATTAAAAAAACAAGTAAGGCGCACTTCACGTAAGTATGTGAGGCGATAATCGCCGGTTTCTGTAAATTTAAATATTTGTTGTGTATTACCATTTTTTTCCAATTTATTCTTCAGTATATAAGGTCTCTAGGGCAATAAATAAAATAAAACTTTATAACTACTCAATGTCGGCTATTTTTCACCTCCTTTGAGGCATCTTCAGGCCTAAAAGAAGATTTTTAATTTTATTCATCAATCTACATCATTCATATTACAAGAGTTGTTACAAGATTATATATTAATATGAATGATGTAGATTGATGAATAAAATTTAAAATCTTCTTTTAGTCCTGAAGATGCCTCCTCATAGGAGGTGAAATATAGCCGACATTGAGTAGTTATAAAGTTTTATTTTATTTAATGCCCTAGAGACCTTATATACTGAAGAATAAATTAAATTTAAATATTAAGTGTAATAGTTGCATATTAGGGTGAGCCGAAAAACACTTTGTATTTTTTTTTCGTGTCGCTATAGTGAAAAAAACTTGCTCTATGCATACACAAACAAAATAAAAAAAAATAATCAAAATCGGTTAACATCTTCCGATCGCGCAACGAGCTTGAAATTTACGTATAAAGTATATTTTAGATATTTTGCGAAAAAATCATTCAGGGCACTATTGTGTTACGAGACAATCGCTATAGTGATTTTTGGCTTCTATGAAGTAAATCTAAGCATAAAAAAATATTTTCACCATATTCCATTCTGCTTTGCGTTTGCGCAATAATGCACAAGTTAAAAAAAAAATTGCCTTTATTAGGGTTTTTTTACATTGCATTTTTTTTTTTTTTTTTTACAACCAATATTTTCTTCTGTCGAATTCATTCATTTTTTTTTTTTTTTTTTTTTTTGCTTTTTTCGTATGCGTGGTTGTTAAAACAATATTTTCTTCTTTTAAAATTATTTTTAATGTGCAGCTCTTCACCCATTTTGTAAGGTGCCTGCTCTCCGAGTACCACCCATACCCTTCCCTCCCTCCATCCAACCAAATGAAAATTTTGCTATCTCCAATTATTATATGTACATTTAAAGTCTCTTACTATATTATTCTTTATTTAAACTTTCCTTCTTTAATTTGAACTCAGACATCTTACCAAACAGTGGCGTAATAGATCTTGATTCCAGGCATGCCCTAATATATCCATATTAAATATATATCCTAATATATCCTAATATATCCTTGACTGAAAACCGCACAAACTTTGTTCGAAGCTTCCGTTACCAATTTTACACACCTTTCAATAACTTGTGTATTGTGTATGGCACGGAAATCTTCTTACAATGTCCCAATCTGGTACTGTGCCACTCTAAATAAGGAGTTGTATTTCTTGATCAGTTATTCCACGCAACAAAGGAGCTGATGATAATCTGCATGTTGACCAGTCAATTATTTCTGTATATTCGTTTGCGTCAAAGTTTAGGGATTACATAGTTCCTTATTCCCTTTCCCTTTGGAGTAAATTTTCTAGCCTTCATGATTCGCCTCAGCCTCAGACCCAGTTCTCTTATATGCTTTCTGTCGTCTGTAATCATAGTAAGAAGCAGGTTCTTGGGATGGGCGAAAAATGTATTTCTTACTATAACTGAATCTAAAATTTTACGAAGATTTTCTGGAAGGTCTCGATGTTGAATGCCTCAAAGATATGCTTGGCCCCATTTGTGAAGTGCTTGTTAGTTTTAATTTTTAACCAAAGAGGTTTGTAAGAGTTAATAATGAAATAAACAAGTTGTTCATATCCTTCTGACGACTTTCTTAAACCATATAAGAGAGCTGGTTCTCAGGTGAATCATAAAGGCTAGAAATATTACTCCTAAAGGCTAGAAAGGGAATAAGGAACTATGTAATCCCTAAACATTGACGCAAAAAAATATACAGAAATAATTGACTGGTCAACGTGCAGATTATCATCAACTCCTTTGTTGCGTAGAATAACTGATCAAGAATTTCAACTCTTTATTTAGAGTGGCACAGTACCAGATTGGGACATTGTAAGAAGATTTCCGTGCCATACACAATACACAAGTTGTTGAAAGGTGTGTAAGCGGTTTTCAGTCAAGATATGGATATATTAGGGCATGCCTGGAATCAAGATCTATTACGCCACGGTTTGGTAAGATGTCTGAGTTCAAATTAAAGAAGGAAAGTTTAAATAAAGAATAATATAGTAAGAGACTTTAAATGTACATATAATAATTGGAAATAGCAAAATTTTCATTTGGTTGGTTGGAGGGAGGGAAGGGTACGGGTGGTACTCGGAGAGCAGGCACCTTCTCATGGTGAGTTCTGGGTCATTTAGATATACAAAATGGTCGAAGAGCTGCACAATTAAAATAATTTTAAAAGAAGAAAATATTGTTTACGAAAAAAAAAAAAAAAAAAAAAAAAAAAAAAAAAAAAAAAAAAAAAAAAAAA
>KZ651493.1:166475-185238 GCA_001010745.2 Gerris buenoi
TGTTATTTTATATATATTTTATTTGCCAAAATTATAAATAAGATTAAAAATAATCTTCTATTAGGCCTGAAGATGCCTTAAGGGAGGAGAAATGTAGCCCTATAAAAATAGTAATAATTATTCATCACTAGTACCCTGAAGACTGCAGATAGAAATATATAATTGAACCAAAATTTAATTATACTATCCATTGTCAATTATTTTTGCGGTTTGGTGGAAATAAAATTTACTTTCATTTATTTATTGTGCGCTTTCATTATGAATCCTTTGCCTATAACCTTATTATATAATCAAAATTGCAA
Source organism: Gerris buenoi (assembly GCA_001010745.2). NCBI lineage: Eukaryota > Metazoa > Arthropoda > Insecta > Hemiptera > Gerridae > Gerris > Gerris buenoi. The sequence continues at coordinate 166,778 of KZ651493.1, forward strand.
ATTTCTGTTTCAGGTTTGGAAGCGTTGGGTTGATAATAAAGATAGTGCTGGTGCACATAGGTTAAGTTGCATTATCAAATCAATCTTGCTCCGAAGAACTAAAGCAGAGATGGAAAATTTGAATCTTAAAACTAAAACGATAGATCTTGTTAAAATAAAACTTGATCAAGAAGAAATGGACATCTATAAAAAAGTGGCTCAATTATCTGGGTATATTTATAGATTATCTATTATAGTTGCTAGAATTGATTTCTTTTAATTAATAGGTAGAACTGAAGTTGATTCAGAAGAGGTTACTCTAGAAATTGTAGACATGTGTGTGGTGGTACTCACCTATGAATAGGTATGTGCCAAAACAAGTGGTAAACTTGATATGAGAAGTACCTGCTCCCAAACATCCTTAATTAATAAAAATTAAAGTAATTTCGCAATAGAACTATTTATTAGGTTCCACTATTGTATCCTGAAACCGACTCCTCATTAAATGTGTATTTTATATTTTAATGTATGATAAACTTTTTAACAGTTTTAATTATCATAAATATTTTAATTTCATAAAGTGGCTGGAGGATTGTAAATATGTGTGTTGTGGTACGTACCTAACTAACGCACTTGAATCTTAAACTTCTTTCATGTATGAATGATGCTTTGAACCTTTGACTTTCACGTTTCTGGAGAACATTAATTTAATAAAATAATTCTCGTTATGCTTCATGACTACATCTTCTCATTCAAACCCCTTCAAAACCAACAATTTAAAACATCACTATTTTATAGGAAACTGTTAAAAAGTGTGGATGGAACAACGAACAACCTATGCATTTGAGAAATTTCTAACTCCAGCCAATGTCTATGATGTTGCTCTTACACAGTCTCTGATCAAGTTTCCAATATTATTATTATCTTGCCTTAAGATGTTTGATTAAAAGTTATTTTCTTATTGATATTTTTTTCAGAGCCCTTTTTGCACAGTTTATTCAGCAAAAAGCTGAAAAAGAAAATCTTTTCCAACATGGGGCTCCTATTCTTAAATCTCGCAAGCCTCTTACTCAACAAGGTTAGTTCACCAATTTGTTTATTTATTATTTATTATACTGTATATTTTGTATGACTACTTAGCCTACAGTTAAAATTATTTCTGGATGATAAGTGATTTAATTTATTTCAGATAATCCATTCACTAACAATCCAGAGATGGAGAAACTTTTCAACGAAATGGTAACTATGGGAAAAGGAATAAGTTCTGTTGAAATCCTAGTACTTCTCCTGAGACTTAGACAGCTATGCTGTCATCCTTCATTAATTACTAAAGTAATGTTAATAAACTTATATTGTTTATGAATAATGCATTTCAATTATTTACTTTGATATCTGGCAATGAGTGAAAATTGTTATGTATCATTATCTGTTTTTTTTTTNTTTTTTTTTTTTTTTTTTTTAATATAATTTTTAATGTCTCTCGGTTTTACATTTATAATGACCTAAGGTCAAATACTGCTTTAAATTAAATTTATTACAGTAAATTTTTAACTTATGTGACTTTGTTTCCTATTCACAAAAATTTATTTGTGACCAATCTTAACATTCACCTACTTACTCTGTTTTTTTGTGGATAGTTATATTGAAATGAAATTACCACTCGCATCACATAAAGTATTGTGGGTGGGGGAGTTTGTTTGCTCTGGGGTGAGTATGAAAGAGCTGTGTACGGCTACCTAAGGTTTAGTAAAGATTATTCAAGAAATAAACGAAAGCTAAAAACTTAAACTAGGAAATTTACAAATAAGACAGTTATGAGATTAACATGATTAAATAATGGAAGTTACTCTAGGAACTATGTGGAAGTTAACATAATTTGATTGTACATAAGGAAAACTGTAATCTATCTGTATATATAAAATCAATGTGTCTTCTACATTGATCAGAATTTCAAAAATTTTAGATACTTTTTCATTTCATAAGTTCCAAAAACAAAATCCAACCATAAATTTTTTTTGTTTGTTGTTGTCTCCAGTTTGACACTATATAGGCCCAAAACTGGATAAACGATATTGAATTATTTTTTTGCAGAGGTGTGCACCAACATGTTGTAGGCTTGGATCATTGAAAAATATTGAACAAAACCAGAGTTATCAATAGTTTTATAAATGAAACTCACTTTAAAAATTGTCATAACAATCACAGTTATTGATTTTTTTAATCCAAACAAATATGTTTTTAAAACTAATATTTTCTATGACTTGCTTTATTTATATTTGCTCTGTTAAGATTGTCATATGTATACTGTTTTCATTTTACTGGGGTTTTCTTTAAAAATTCTAAATTAATTTGATTGCATTTACTTTTTTTCTCATCAGAATTATTTGGGTTTAAATATTTTTATACGCACAATTAGGATCACTGAGAGTTCAGTGTGAGAAATGATGGTTATCTATCATGCCTAAAACAAAGAGATTTTTGCATGTAATGAATGAACAGCCTCCAAACTGCGTTGTGCAGGGTAATTTCTCCTTGAAAATTATTTATAATAATATAGTCCTGATCTTTTCTATGAATGCTTTGGGAAATAGTTATTTATGTAACTAGGCAGCAAAATGGAATTTTTCTGACGAATGATTAAGTTAGCCTCCGAGCCGGAGGCGAGGTCAGGCTATGTAAATTAACTGCCGAGGCAGGTAATTTATTCGATTGACTGCCGAGGCAGGCAATATATATATAAATGAGGCAGAAATGTTACCTTTGCTGCCTTGTTGCATACAATATTTTTCCTACTAGCGGCAGAAAAAAATTTCCTATAAATATTTTTTATTTCATAATACTTACTTATTAAATACTATTATTGAACTATTTTAATTAAAAAAAAATAAAACAAGCAACAATATCAAATGTTACAATTATAAAAAATGAATTGACAGAAATACAGAAAATCAAAACAAAATGATGATAATAGACGAGCTGCAGTGTTGCCACTAATTTAATTATTTAAGATTATTTTAAGACCTACTATTTCTATAATATTTTTATTTATTTTTTATCTTTTTACTCCGTTCTATTTTACAAAAATATAATCTATTATAAGTACTAATAAACCTTATTTTTATAAATTTGAAATATTTTTAAGGTAAATTGTTCAAATAATTTTGGTTAAAGATTATATAAAACATGAGGTTGTTTTGTTTATTTATTTGAAGCGGGGAATGTGGGCGTGGCTTAGCCTGGAAAAATCCTCAGCAAAACACGATTTTGCCGCCTAGGCAGCAAAATCGCACTTTGCTGCGTGTTGTAAAGTTTTCTTTAAACCTCAGAGAAATTACATTTTCATGCCTAAAAACAGTTCAATAATGTGTAATTTTGCTGCCGCTAGTAGGAAAAAATATATTGTCATTTCATGTAATTGCTTGGCCTGTATGATAATAGGAAACCTGCCATTGATTCCTAGCATAAGCATCGCCCTGGATGAAGGCTATTATGTATATAAAATTATAGTTTTGCATGTAAATTGATGAGAATTGGAAAATGGTTGAATAATTTGTCATTTCATACATTGCATTAACCAAAATTAGCCTTCATTATTTTTCCTGTCTTGTGCCCTGGTTTGGCTTTATAGGCGCATAATCTATTAGTTACTTTTGAAATCAATTAATTGTCATAAAGTGGTGAGTGGTGTGTGCCAATATGTTGTAGGCATTTTTCATCAAGAAATATTAAATAGAACCAGTCATTAACAATTTTATATTATAAAAATGTAAAAAAACGGTCAGAGAATTCAGACAACTCTTTCATATATGAGTACATAATTACTTGGTCCAGTGTTTTTCATATATTAGTTATTCTGAGTTTTCGTAGTTACATTTAAATTATTTTATTGAACATTATATCAAAATTGACCTTAAAAATAACTTCTCCCCAGAGGAGAACCTGGCCTCTCACGTCCAGATCTCACGTTATTTTTTCAGGAATAACTTCGTCATGGGAAAACAACATATGGTTAGATTCGTATGCACTACTTTTAAGAATTTTAATCGGTATTGTTGTAACATTTTTTGAAATATAATTTTTTTTCACCAGATTTTTTGGGGGGTTACACCCCCCCAAATTTAGATCTAAAATTAATATCTCGATTTAGCCTTAAATTATGATGTTTCTGAACCTGTATGCCTAATTAAAATCAGCTCAGTAGTTTAGGCTCCACACGTCTGCACAGGTGACTGACAGGAATTTTTTAAAACCTTATTTGGATTAAGGGAACCTCAAAATGTATATATCCATAAAAAAATGACAAATTTTTGTGCCATCACAATAATTTTAGGTCTTTATATACTCTTATGTTTATGAGAAAGTAATTTGTGCACAGCAATTTGCTTAAAGAGGTGCGGAGGCATCAAAGTGCATTAAATAAAACTCCATAGAAAATAATTTTACTATATTGCAATTTTCAAATGGTGATATTTTATGAAACCGCACTGATTATTTATTTATAATATTTAAAATATTACATAATATAATAAGAATAATTTCCTTGTTTAGATGTTTGATAAAGAAGACCTCGACAAGGAGAGTGATGCACTAGTTGAATCTGATGGTACTGATGTTGAGCTAGTTGACAAAATGATGAGGTTTTCTATTTCTCCAGCTGATAACGAAGAATCTGTAGCAACTAAACCAGATGCCATTAATTGTCTCACAAAAGATAATCCTATTTTTAAAAAAGAGCGAGTGAGCTCTAAGGTAACTATAATAAATGTGTTAAACCATTTGCATGATAAATTAATGTATTTAATTGGCAACTGGGGAGCTCATTCTTTTCTGTCCTTCCGACTTGATTCTTTTCTCTTCATTCCTTTCTTGACATACACTTGTCTTATCTCTTACCTCTCACTCTTAACCTTTCCTCCTTGCTGAACCCACTGGGATCTATTACCCACTTGGTAATACGACTGTCCATCTGCTTTACCCACTGAGTGCTAGTATCCTCTTAGTGTCCTGACAATACCACCTCATATTCCTCACCTAAAGTTCATAGTTTGATTAGTTTGGGCCCTTATGGTAAGAACTCATAAAAAAAAACAGTTACATTAGTCCTTTAATTGGTTTCCGCTAAGTTGAGACTTATTTTTTAACCAATTTTTTTTTTTTTTTTTAATCTTAGCAGTTGAGCATATTAATAAGAATGCCTAAAATTTGATATACAGTAGAGGAGGTTATCTCTGAACTAATGTTTTTTGGGGTGGTTCGGATAATCGAAATTCACTAAAAAATTAAAAGGGAAGATGTAAAAATAATGAACCACGTTTATGCAAAAAGTACCTACCTTTGTTTTATCTATCTAGAACATAGTGGAAAAAAAATAATAATAATAATAATAATAAAAAATAAGTTATATCACCTAAGATTAATTTGGTATAAAGAAAGTTGCAATACTACGCTGCTTAATTTTATACTTAATTTTTTACCATGGATCTCGATTTGCTGAATCCCACCCAGAACTGGGGATGAATAAAGAGTCACCAACAAGCTTAATATTTAATTCCACTGCTTTTTCACACAGTATAGGTCCAGATATGGGCTGTCCAGAGGACTGTTATTGAAAAAACCAAATGAATGTACCATTCCACATTTGTGGATACAACCAAGTGAATGCACCAACAATTCGGATTTCGGGTTTTTCATAGTTTTACGATACAAACTGCCCTCCTGTCGAGATAAAGTGCATACTTAGTGATTGATTCAGAATTATTTTTTTATTCCCGTAATCGCTGCTTTACCAACACCGAACTTCATAGCTAATGTATAATCAGCCGCGTAATAATTTCCATTTTATCTTTTAATGAAAGCACAACTCAATTTCTTTTTGTCTAAATGTTGTTAGTTTAACTTATAATATCTGACCAATTCAATGCAGGTATACACAATGAATGATTTGAAACTGAGAGCATAGACATAACTGACAAGCACAATAGAAAGGTAGTAAGTGGAAAATTCCTGCAGATGATTCCAAATTACGTAGATAAACAAAAGTAAGTTCTTAGTAAACAAATGTTAATGTCTAGTCCCGTCTAACTGAATCCATCTAAATCTGGTCTCCCTTTACATAGCTAAAATCGCTCTTTCTAGAAATTATTTTAGCGGTGGTTTCCCCCCCCCCCATGAAGCTAGTTCGGATAATTGAATGTTCGGATAACTGACGTTCGGATAATCGACACTCTACTGTAGTTAAATTCAAATAAAGATAAGAGTAAATGTTGTACTGTAGTAATTTTTTTGGACTTTTCCCTTTTATAAAACTGAACAACCAACCCAGAAATTTTAAAGTCACCAAATGAGCTTTGTACATATTTTTAACAATCACATATATATGAACCATTTATTTTTTATGAACATACTCTAATTTCCAAGTTGTTTTCAGGTGCGAAAAGTGATTGAATATCTGAAGGAACGAGTTCTTGTTTCACAAGAAGATAAAGCATTAATAATATCTCAGTTTACTTCAGTCCTTGATATATTTGAAGAAGAAATGTTAAAGCTGAATATTAAATTTTGCTCTCTTACTGGCAAAGTTAAAGTTGCAGATAGAGGTGACATGATTACAAAATTCAACTTAAATGGCAGAGGGCCTAGAGTATGTAAATCACCTTTATGTTTAAAATAAGTATGAGTACTTTTATAATGTCAGAATACTGTTTGGTATTAATTAAAGAAAGGAAGCAATGAGGGTTTTCTGTGAAAGGGTCATCAGCCCAACTCCCAACCAAGAGAGACAGGAACTTTGATTTTGAGCTGTTCATCTCCTAGGCTAACTGTTTTCTCCTCATAGTTCTTCTTTATAGTTTTAGTCCACTCCGAGTATTTTATTTTCTAGGTAACCATCTTACCTGATAATATTTTTCCTATCTGACACCTGAGAAATTGTCTTATGGGAGACTAGCTACTTAACACAACCTTATTATTTACAAAATTCTTACTAGACCCGTAGTTTGATATGGTGCCGAATCATGGGTGCTACTGGCTTGTGATACAAAAATACTTAAAGATAATTAGGAAGATTTTTAGATGAGGGAGAGAGACTTAAGGGTGGAGAATATGCAATAATTATAAACTTAAGAATTCCTTTAAGCAGGACATGAATACCCTTAAGCAGGTCAACAAAAGGCATGCTGTTAAGGTGGCTGAGCCATGTTTTACAAATAAATAGCAACAGAAATGTAAGAAAGATCATGGATACCCTAATGGAGGGTGCAAGAAGGAGAGGAAGACCCAGAGAGGTGGTTGAATGAAGCTGAGATGGACCTACATTCATTAATATCATGAACTGGAGCGAATTAGGCTAGTGACACACTTCGCCACCAGGTGGCGCTACCCGGTCAGCAATAGGAATAGAATGCAACCCCGCCCGGCGGGTGGCGCACCTCGTGTGGCAGGTTGCATTCTATTCCCATTGCAGACCAAGTATCGCCACCCGGGTATGTCACTAGCCTTAGATGACAGCAAATGTTTGAGAGGCCAGGGTTCTAGTACTGTTAGGCTAGCAAAAGTATAGTTTAGTTAGATGATTTTTAATTAGTTTAGCTCTAAACTTGAAAACATTGAACCTAAAAAATATGATATTTCGTAATGATTCTTATGATGAAAACAGTTTTATATAAATGTAGTATATTTAATTTAAATGTTACCATACTTTTCTCTTTCTAGAGAAATGTCTAAATTTTCCAAAATGATCCGACAGAGAATTTGCTCGTGTAAACGCCAGCTTCAAATTTAAAGATTATATCTTCATCTATTCAATGAGGCAAACCGCAATGAAGTGATAAATTTTGCTAAATCCTTTTAAAAAGAGAAAACAATATCTTATGTATCTTACATCTTATGTTCTACTAATGTATCAATTTTAATTAAACTTCATTTGATCAAACAGAAGTTTTTGTGTAGTAAAGTGATCTATTGTATAATAGTTTAAAAGGAGATGTCAGGAGCGTTAGTTGAAAGGTTTAGGAAGTCATCCAGCTCCTTCACTGCACGACTCTTTATTCTAATCATACTCTTACACTGTCAATCTTTATTCCTTTAAGCTTGCTTGAATGGTAAAGGCTCACGATGCCTAGTAATTTTTTATATTGTTTGTTTTTAGGTGATGCTTCTGTCTTTAGTAGCTGGTGGGACTGGTTTAAACCTTGTTGGGGCTAATCATTTACTGTTTGTTGATGTACACTGGAACCCACAGCTAGAAAATCAGGCATTTGATCGAGTCTATCGTATTGGGCAGACTAAAGATGTTTTCATTTATAAGTAATTTTTACATTCTTACTAAATTTTATTTATTTGATTAATCTTTGACTTTTATTTTTGCTGCACTACTTAAATGTGTTTTGGGCGTTTTAATTAAAACTATATTTGATAATACTTTAGAATAAAATCAATATTATATCACCATAATTTCTTATTGATATGTATAATATTATATGTATATTTGAATCATCCAGTGTGGCCGAGAGGCTCTAGGCGCTCGCCCAGCTATCAATAACTTGCGGCGACTTGAAGACGTGGGTTCGATCCCGTGCCATAATACTCTTAATTGCATATATGAATTGCAGACGGAGCAGGGTCAGGGACACCCCTATGGGGCACTCTTCCCCCACACTTTAATTTGGTTTCTATCTGTGTCATGGGATGTAATTTATATCTATGCTTCGAGGACGAAGCAGGGCGAGGGACACCCCTGTTGGGGGTAGAGGCACGCTTACATAGCTCACTAATGATCACACCATACTTGCTTCGGCAGCACAATGTACAAATGAATGCTTGTGAAGTAGCTGGAACACTCCACCATGGGGCTAGTAAAAAGGGCCTTAAAGATGGCCTAGTTGCTAGGTTCGAACAAGTGGTTCGTACTACCCATCAAGTAGGAAATACTAGATTACTACTACTATTAGAATCACCCATCATGACTAGAGGTACGGAATTTTCGCATAAAAAAACCAGAAATTTCGCTAAATAAAAATTAAAATGTTCAAAATTTCGCTAAAATTCGCATATACTACATTATATGAAATGAAACAACTTTTTTATACCCTAAAAATGTTCCTTTAATGTTACTTAAAAGATAACGTTGTTATTTCAACATTTGATTGAGTCGCTCTTCTGTCAATAACGACGACATTATACTTTTTTACTATGTACTTGACGGGAGTGGGAGATAAATAATTTTGCAAGGAGACTTAATTGTTTTCGTTTTTTTTGTTTTTTTTAAACACTAATCGTTTGTTATAGGTGATACCTCGGGTTAAAAAAATTAAATTTGTTTTATAAGCTTCTAAGACGCTGGAAACTCACTTTACCCAGTTATTTCGAACTTTCAAGTGAATACTCAGATGGACTACGGACACCCTCTTTCGTTTTTAACTATTTACACTGAACTGAACATAACTAGGTAGCTCCTTTGATCATTCAGCGAAATGCCGTTGGCTTCATTAGCCAATTGATAATTTTTACAATTTTTTTTTTATAAATTAATCTTTATTGTTACTCACTCGAATGCTTTGTTAAAAATATTATTATTTATATTAATTGAAAAGATATTTATAAGAGATTTTATTTGACTGCGGTGGCATTGAAAACTATTGTTGAACTGTTGTTGAATATGTATGTTACATAATTAATAAAAATTATCAATGGGTACATTTCGCATCTATTCGCACATACAAGCAATTTTCGCATAAATTCGCATCTATTTCGTAAAAACGAAAATTCCGTACCTCTAATCATGACTTAATATTTATGTATTAGCCTACTTATAGGAAGAGGAAGGCCTGTTACTTGCATTTAATTATAGGATCTTATCTTGTTTGGTGATGAAGAATTCCCTTTATTTTATATTAGGCATGCTTATTGACTGATTTTTCACTTATTCAAATACTTTTTTGAAAAATATATTTGGTTATAAACCAAACAACTAAAAAAAAAAAAAAAAAATACGTGTGGTGTCGTGGGACACCCGATAGAAACGAAGTTCCTTACCCTTTCATTAAATATAAATTATAAAATCACAGTAATAACTACTTATACATGGTGGAGTTAGAAAAGAGACAAAATTATAAGTAACTAACTATTTTTAATAGGGGTGTCAAGGCAAAATTAAATGAAAAGCTTTTTATTATCTTTGAAGTGAGCGTCTTTATTCAATAAATAATGTATTGTATATTGAGAAAAAAGTTAATGATAATAGTTAAAGTAAGTTTATAGTTAAAGCAGATGGTTGTAGAACAAAAAAGAACTGTCCCCTCAAACGCCTACGGTAAATTAATCCAATTAAATATTAAAATAAAAATTATAAATCATTAACTCACAAAAACTTTTGCTTGTACCAGGTTGAAATTTTACATGCTTGTTTCAATTGTACTATAGGTGATGTATACAAAGTTTCATTAAAATCGTTACGTTAGAACGTAAGATATCGGTAAAACCGTTGTTTTCTTTATTTTAACAGTTTTGGTCCACTTTAATAAATTTAGCAATCTTTATCACTTCATAGCAGTGTCGGTGTTCGTTTTACTAAAATATTTTATTTATAAAAGTTGTTTGTCTCATTAAATAGATGAAGTTAGAATTTTTTCCCGTCCAAAAATTACAATTTTTTAATTTGACGCTTACGTTTACACGAGGGTTGCGCACGAACGCTTGGGCGGATAACGTTGTCCAACGAACTTGTCTTGGGCATTGGTAAAATGAACATGTGTACCAAGTTTCAACTAAATCGGTCAACTTTTACACAAGTTATCGCCATTATCAGTAGATTTTGTGACGGATTTTGCGTGACAGTGATTTTGGTCGTTTTTTTTTCGGATTCATTCCTGGGCCCAGAACGTGCCATAAGGAACTTCGTTCCAAAAATAATAATAATAATAGAACGTATGAGGCTAGCCCAGAGTAATCATCCAGTTTCCTGAATTGGCTAATCCTTGCGTCCTATGATGTTTTACTTTTCTTCACCTTCTCCAGTGGTTGAATGAAAATTCAATCCAGCTAATACTCATAGTTCATTATTGTATAGGGACTGTCAACAACTCCTATTTTTAAAAAATGGTTTTGAAGAACGCTCTGTCATCAGTTTTAAGTTGGTAGCAAGCAACGATCTAATGGAATTATTTCATTTTCTGATTTTAAGATTTCAAATAATTTTGGTTTTAAGTCATTTTTATGGATATGATCCTGCTGTAACTTGGTTTGATTTTAATTTTTTGTTGAGCCATATGCAGAGAGAGAGAGTTTAGTCTTGGTTTAAAACATGATGGGACGAACAGTTGATGAAATTTGGTATGCATGTTCAGAAAAATCCTACCCTGAGGTGAAATTGAGAAATTAATTTTAGCTTCTAAAGTTAGGGTACTGTCCCCAAACCCTTTGAAATGTCATGAAACAAATTTTTCAAAAACATTGTCAATACTAATTGGCAGGCTATTTAAATATGTTTAATAATAAATTAAATAAATTAAATGTCATGGGATTTAAATTCAGTAAAACTGTGTATGCTATGTTAAAGTTTTGTTCGTGTTTGCTTGACCAATTTTTTGTGTTTACAATAAACTATTTTACTTTTAATTTCACCATATTTATCTTCCTCTCCGATTTTTCTTGTTCAGGTTTGTTTGCGAAGACACAATTGAAGAAAGAATTTTAAAACTTCAAGAAATGAAACTAAAGCTTGCTGAAAATGTTTTGACTGGAACTGGCAGTACATCGTCAACCAAACTTACTCTAGATGATCTCAAGATGCTTTTCCAAGTCAAGCAGGATTAATTTGATAGCTACAGTAGAATCTCAATTATCCAAACTAATTGGTAATAACTAATCGAGGTTGGTCGGATAATCGAAAAGTTCGGATAATCGAGGTTCATTAAAAAAAAAAGAAAAAAATTCAATTAAGTATCCAATGTCATTTTAAAGGTAGTTATATTTTTAAAATAAAAATTATATACTCACATACATGTGTAAAACATCACATTATATTACATTTTTCTCAGTTAGGTTAGAAAAAATCATAAATTCCTGTATGTTTCCCCCTCAACAAGGTGGCAAATACATCTTACCACCTCACTGGTGGCGAGTTCGGATTATAGAGGGTTCGGATAACAGAGGTTCGGATAATCGAGGTTCTACTGTAATTCTTTTTTGTGGCCTTAAATAATTGATCTGTTAACTATCCAAGGTTTACAATTTGCAGTTCTTATTCATTTAATTAAATGAACTTAACTAGGATAAAAAATAGTACCTCCTGGAGACTAAAGATGTTAAAGAATTGTTGCTGGTAAAGATTAACTAATAGTTTTTAAAAATTAAATTATTCTAAAAGTTTACCATGATTTAAAGTTTTTTATTCTAAGGTAGATAGATAGTAGAAGGTATAAGATTAATTATTTAAATTATCCAAACAAATCAAAATAGTATTTGAGCCTAATATTATTAATTATAGGGCACCTTTAAATACTTTAATGTAATTAAAAATAAAAATGTAATTACAAGATGCCCAACTAATGGCTAGATTATTATATATTTTATGAATCCTGACATCTTTTAAAACTGTACTGAAAAAACCCATTTTTATTAAAGTAATGACAATTCTTACAATGTTTTTTTTTTTTTTTTTTTTTTCCTTCTTTCAATTCTCCATAAGACTACTTTGTGTCCCAAGATAGAGTAACCTAGTGGACTAGTGGAAAAATTTTCTTAATATTGGGTGTTCAAAAAAAAAAAAAANAGGGGGGTAAATTTAGGATATTTGCAAATTATCTTATCAAAGAGGGGGGGATATAAGTAGGAGGGATAGAATCTAGATATTCTGGCATAGCCGAGTAAAATAATTTGTATGCTTTCCTGGTAGTTTGTAAACTTATCAAATTTAAAAACACTCCGTAGCGAAGCACGGGTATCCAGCTAGTTGTTTGTAAATATAAAAATAAAAATAAACTATTTATATACATATTTATATGTATATAACATGAAAAAGGCTTCTTACTTATGCACACCACTTTTTATGTAGCAATATACTTTATTAACAAATATCAAATTAAAATGATTATAGACAAGTGACAGCAAAACTTTAAAAAAAAAATTAAGTAAAAAACTAGAATCTTTAGATTTTTTAAAGGTTTTTAAAGGTTAATAAGGTTGAGCTATGCCAGAAAACAGCCACGGCGAAGGAGATGAAACATCCCCAACCCAAATAATGGAAAATTCGGAAGGCAGTTCAACGGAAACTAAAAAAGGCCAGATATTGTATTATTCAATCAATTTGATTTAGGTCCTTATACGATATGCTTAGAAAGCAAATCAATAAATAAGGATGATAGAAACATAGGACGTCTACATCCTATGACATTAGGAAAATTAATACACTCAAAATTAGGCTGCATAGCGAAAGATATTGACAAAATCCAAAAAGCAGGAATCAATAGACTCAAAATTACATTTAAAAATTATAATAGTGCTAACTGTTTACTAACAAATCCGGAGCTAAATAATTTATTCAAAATGTTCATTCCAAATTCGATAATTTTTAAAANAAAAATTTTCTTAATATTGGGTGTTTTAAAAAAAAAAAAAAAATTGCATTGTTAAGAAAAACCCCTGCTTGTTCTTAAACCCCTAATAATTATAATATTTTCTTGATTTTGGGTACAGGGTGGTCCTGTTTCTAAAACACTTTATAAAATTACTAAAAGAGTAAACTGCGTTTATTGTTTATGGTATTTAACCATTACCCTTGCGTTTAATATTATTTTGAAAAGTGGTTTAGAATTGCAAAAAGTTTAAATATTGAATATAATTTTGTTTTAATAAAAATAAAATAGATTATGTACTTAGTGATCCAACAATATACTAATATTTAAACAAAAAAAAAAGCACAAAGTTTTTCAACTCAAAGAGCGGTAGAGCCTTAAAGGGCCTGTGTAATTCTTTCTTTTAGCTCATCCATGATAATAATCTGGCCTTCGGCATAAACTTTTTGTTTATTATTAAAATGGAGAGTGAACAATGTGTTGTTGTTAGTGAATTAATTATTTTCAGAAAACAAACTAACATTTAATATTTAAAAAAAAAACTAAAATTAAATATTTTTAAAAAAAAATATTTCAAATTGATTGCTTTTTTTTTTTTTTTTTTTCTTTTTTTTAAAAAAGATCTGTACCACTATTGTGCATATTAATTTTGATACCATCAAAAATATGGGTATTTTTTTAAATAGAGGTTTTTTTTGTTTTCAAGAAACTGAACTCCCTGTACTAAAAAATCAAGAAAAACATAAAATAGATCATAGAAAAAATATAATTTTTAGGGCTTAAGAACAAGTTGAGGTTTTTATAAAGAATTACTTTTTTTCAAAAACCCAAAAATAATAAAAAGTTTCCTCTTGGATACTCTATCTTATAACACACTGCATATATTAGAATTATAAATAAATTACCATTAATTTACGTGAACAGAGATTAAAATAAAAATGTGATTGATGAATAATAACTAATAACTAACCATTTTCAACCAACCTAGAGAACATCCTTTTACAATTGTTTAGTTGTTGTTTGTTGTTGCTATTTGTTGCTGCATTTTGTATTGACCATCTTAATTAGTTATAACGTATCATGTTGGGAGATTACAACCATAAAGGACTTTTTTAGGTTTAAAGTTTAATTAAGTTTGAGTTCCACTTTCCATCCCATTAGATGATCTGACTTAAAAATAAATGTCTATTATTTCCACAATGTTGGGTACATTTTTTTAACATCAATCATTTTGATTTTATAACTCCTACATATTTTAATTGTATGGTTAATGCTAAAAATTTAAAAAATTTAAACTCTTTTACCAAAAACTTGTTTTTTTCCCTATTTCTCAACAAGAAAATATGTTGTTATTATAAGTGCTATTTAATAACTAACAATAACAAATTAAAACATATTAGGACTATGGTGATGGAGATGCAGTCCGGGCTTCTATCACTCAAAGCCCTTACCTTTCATTATAACATTAAAAATATTAATAATAGTTTTAAANAACATGCAAACTATGTTAGAATATTTTATAAACCCTGAAATATGCTTTTTTATGTCCTTATAACTTTTGAAGGGGGGGGGGGGAGACAGAGCCCCCAAAATACGAAAATTAGACATTTCATTGTTATTAAAGCTTAGGAAAAAAGTATGCTTTTTATGTCTTATCACTGTGTATATATACTCTCTTAACTTACATTTTGTTTGTTTGATTAAATAGTTATGTTTTAATTTTTGTTCCGCGCCCTCCCTTATTTCCATCAAGATAAAACATTAAAATCTACTTTGTTAAATAATTAATTATGATTTATCGCAATACCATAACTTTTACTTATTATTAATTTATTTAATTGAATTCTTAAGCTCTAGATATTAAAATTATAATTGGGTTGAAGATTAGACTTAAAAAATCTAAATCAAAGAAATTATATTTATAATTTTATTTTTATTTCCTTCTACTCCTCTACTTATTCAATGATAATTTTAAGTGTCCCACATAATCATTTTATGGCTTATCTTGAAAGTATTATGATCTAAAAAATGTCACCTGTTTTGTTTTGTTGATTTTATTTGTGATGGCTAACCTGTTTCATTGAATTGAAAAAAAAAAATTAAAATGCTTAGTCAGATTTCTTATTAACCTTTGAGTTAGTGCAATTTATAATTGAGTTCGCATTACTAATTTATAATGTTTGATTTGGACTGAGCCGGTTCTACTAAATAAATAGTAAAAATAAATGGTTGATATTTTGAAGAGAAGAATGTGCTAGTTGTGGTACGAGCCAAAGAAAGGATAAAATTATTCAGGTTATAATATTTTTTATGTATTATTACATTGAATGACAAAGGACTTTTCTCAACTATCATTTTAAAACTGGCGTTATGATACATTTTTATTGGTGTTTACTATCTCTTACAAATGTTGATGGTGTGATGATTAAGGTTGATTGAATTCTTGGTGTAATCCATCTCCAAGTCGTAATTATCTTCAAATGACGTTATTAAACTTAACACCTTCTTTAATTGTTATCATATGTTAATTCTGTTTGATGGAAACAGAATTAACATATGATAATAATTAAAGAAGGTGTTAAGTTTAATAACGTCATTTGAAGATACTATGAATATGCCAATGGTAATACTCTAAATACGCTACTTATGTCTTATAAAAAGGTCATTGGCATTGAACTAGACTTAACGAACTCTACCTAACTTACCCCAGATTATTTACTTCATGCGGCTATAAACTTGTTTTTTTTTTTTTTTTTTTTTTTTTTTTCTNAATAATTTCTTTTTTTAAGCCCTTTCCAAAAATGTATCATTTAATGGGTGTCCCAATTTAAAATTTAAAAGTTGAATCCAATATGGCGGCATCCAAGATGGCGGTAAAATTATTACCCGACAAAAAAGTAGTTTTTTATAAATGATAAAGATACCCTCAAACCGGAACTTAATATCTCAATGATAACCGGAGGTATAGCCGTTTCCGGACTTTTAGATCCCCCTTAGATTGCTATATGGTACGTATTTTTCTGGATTTTACAATCATTTTTCTAACTTCCATCGGTTATTGCTCAAAATATGGCCTAATAAATGGGTAAAGTTATGAATACATTTTGAAAGGTAAGTAAATGAGGAAGTTTTCCAGAAAGTGTACTTAATGCAGCTAACTGGTTAGTAAGTTTTGCCACCACCAAAAAAATAAAATAATAAAAAAATTCTCAATAATTTCGATAAAAATGAGTACTCATCAAATGCTAATCTGAATTAAAGGAATTAGGATTACTTTTCTTTTAGGAAATTTTCTAAGCTTTCNAAAATTATACATACTTTAATTAAACTACTCTACTTTAATTCAATTTATTTATTGTAATACTGCACAATAATTGTCTTTTTAAGATTTTCTGTGGTCAATTTAAAGTGCCTTTTTGCTAGTATACTTTTTCATTTTTAAAACTGACCTTTATTATTTGCAATATTTTGCCTTGCATTATTTTAAATATATTAACTATTTCGTTCCAATCTGGATTTTTATTTAAAGCAGCATCCAGTTTTTTTCTGGCTTGCTCTCTTTTTTGGTTTGGCCACTTCATCGCAGCTTTTTGGAGCTCGAAGACAACTTTAGCAGCTGAAGTCAACAAAGTGCCTTGCACCTCCAAGTCTTCTATCATCTGTTGCAACTTAAAAAAATGAGCTCGTAATATTTAGCTGCATTGAAGTTTGAACGTTTTCCTGTACCTGCTTTGCTTGTTTTTCCTGCTTTGCTTTTATAGTTGCTATGTTATCCTCTTCATCAAATTCTTCTAATAGAACTTTCACTTTTTCTCCATGTTCGGCATAATAAAGGGGGGGGGGGTCCTAGTTCCCCATCTTGTTAGGATAGGATGTGGAGGAAGTTGGGTCCCTGGCAGCATTTCCTTGGAGATGGACACTCGACTTGGAGCTTTAATAAAAATTTGCTTACCCGCTGAAGTTAAGTCGTTTGCAGCTGGTTAGAAACAGCATGGGCGAAGCAGGTTATATGGACCATTTTAGTGAACAAAAATTTTTAACACACCCCCACTTTCAGTATGTATGCAGTATGCGCTGTAAGAGCAGGCCAAGTCAGTTACTTCTATCCTTTGGTATGGTAAAAAAATGTAAAACACAAACTTACAATAAAGTTTAAAATCACTGTGAAAGTTCAAATACTATAAGGACACAATATCTGTTAACAATCAGAGACAGAGGTGGAATGATATTGGTCAAGTATCTGACTCAGGTTCCCTGAGACTGGAAGGGGGAAGAAACCCTTAGCAAAAAAACCCAACATTATCAAAACCCACTATGTTTCCAAACGAGGAGTTTTAATATTACTATGAATTATCATATGTTAATTCTGTTTGATGGATTCTTTTCCTCAGGTGTTTAATAAATACTCAAAAACTTATAGTTTTCATATATTTTTTAATTGTTCAGAAACGTTTCGACCCTTCTCTAAGGTCATTTTCAATCTTTTCTAAAAATGAAAAAACATTAACAATAATTAGTTAAACTCCTTTATCTTTTCATATATTTTATTTTATGTTTCTTTATATGTTTTAAAAGGAGTTTATTAAATTCGTTGATTGTTTCCTTTTCTTCATTGTGATGATTAAGGTTGATTGAATTCTTGGTGTAATCCATCTCCAAGTCGTAATTATCTTCAAATGACGTTATTAAACTTAACACCTTCTTTAATTGTTATCATATGTTAATTCTGTTTGATGGATTCTTTTCCTCAGGTGTTTAATAAATACTCAAAAACTTATAGTTTTCATATATTTTTTAATTGTTCAGAAACGTTTCGACCCTTCTCTAAGGTCATTTTCAATCTTTTCTAAAAATGAAAAAACATTAACAATAATTAGTTAAACTCCTTTATCTTTTCATATATTTTATATT
>KZ651493.1:191187-203690 GCA_001010745.2 Gerris buenoi
TGTTAGGGCCTAAGCCCGCGGCTAACGAAACGGTGACTGAGTATAACGATTGGACTGTATCTTGACGGACACGGAAAACAAAACGGGTGAGGCGCTGGATTAATACATTAGGTGACAAAGAAAATGGTACCTATTTGGTTTATGACGGATGTCGAAGACCGACACCCGGGGCGTTATAGAGTATGCACAAAATTGTGTAGTGACCTAACCATGTACCTGTGAAAGCGGGACAAACAAACCTATCTGAGTCTGTGTGTGTGTGTGTGTGTGTGTGTGTGTGAGTGTTGCATTTTTTAAACTGTTTTGTACCACTTGTAAAATGTATCTAAATAAAAAATGTGAAGTATCTGATATGAAAATGTATTTAAAAGTAAATTCTAATAGTTCTGTACGCTCTATATGTTGTGTAAGTGTATTCATTTTAATTAACATACTTCATTCTATTTATAAGAGTTTGTATACACTTTGATAATTATCAGATTGAAAGATTATTAGGTCGGAGTCAGACACTTTCTAATTACATTGATTTATATTGGTACTTTGCACACAACCGCCCCATATTATTGGATTTGCCAAAAATGCTATCAGACATTTTTATTTGTTGGACAGTCCAGAAATCCAAATACTACTCACTGACTGACTCACTCACTGACACATCACGATATCTCTGAAACTACTGGACCTATGACCATGAAATTTTGTAGGTGTGTACCTTTTACCTCCTAGGTGCTCGCTAAGAAATATTTTTAATGTCCGCCATTTTGATTCAAGGTGGCGGCCATTTTTATACAAAATTCGACAAGACGATATCTCCGGAACCAATTGCATTAGAACCTTGAAATTTAGAAGTTAGTTTCCTTTTATGAAATTANAGAATTAAAATTAGGAATGAAGCCTGTGATTAGATTTTTGATATCTTGCTTAGAACCAGTATCATTTTAATTTTACTGTTTTTCCTAACCTCAAAGAGCGGTAGAGCCTTAAAGAAATATGTATAATGAACACTGATATAATTATGGTAATAATTTAAGATTTTTTCTTATGTATTTATGAACATATTATGTTATGCACCCAGTAATTTCAGGTTCCCTGTTTCATATCTAAGAAACAGAAAGTCTATAAAATTATAGAAAGTACTACGTATTCATCTAGTTTCATAGTGATGTGATTATGTGATGGATAATGTGAATAAGTTTTTGGAGCATAAACATATACATTAATAATATAGGTACTTAAGATTAGATAATATAAAAATTCTATTAAATTATGTATGCGCCTTGTTATTATGGTTCATGCAAACCCACGTTACATGAACGTGTTGCGAAAAAGCATCTGCATCATAAATGTGTATTATATATAATAAAATTCAGTTTTCTGTTTCTTTTTTTAACTAATAAACATAATTTTGAAGTTATTTTACAGTTTAATCTATTCATTAAATTGTTATCTATTTTATAGTATGCTTAAATTCTTTAAAATTATTGCTTTGTTTAGGGTTTTTCGATTATCAAATTAAGAACCCCGCCGTTTGGAGAAGGTTTCGATTGGGTTATAAAGTTCAAAATGATAATTTAAATTATTTTGAAGTGAAGTTACTTGCATCCATAGACTAGGGAGTAAATAAGTAATATAGAGTAAATGCTTGCATCTTGATTCAATTGCTGTTTGTTGTTTTAAAGTTAAATATTACTAAGATTTTTGTGGCGTTTTAACTATACTTTTATATAGTTTGTATCTTAAATCTTCTTAATTGCTCTAAATAATTGTAAATCATTTGCTCGTTTTATTTTTATAATGCGAATATGGTATCAGTAAACCGGAAAACTCTTGATACGAAAGTTTTTTCGTTATTTTAGAAAGAGTTAATGTTTGTTTTTAAATATGGTTTTTTTAACTGGACTGAACTTTTGCGTGAAAACGGGTGCAAGGAGATATTTACGACGCAAGTTTCTCGATTCTTTGAGACTTCATGTGACAGGAGGTGCTGGAGGAATGGGCCTTCCTAAATACGGTGGAATTGGTGGCGACGGTGGCAGTGTCTGTGTTATCGGTAAGGAAGGGCTAACTTTAAAAGACACATTGAAACAGGCAAAAGAAAAACGAATCAAAGCTTCTAATGGGGAGAATTCTCACAAAAATTGTATTGTGGCTCCAAGAGGAGACGACATTGTCATTGAGGTGCCCGTTGGAATAACGGTTCTTTTAGAAGATGGTTCAAAACTTGGCGAAATCAATTTCGAAGGAGAGAAAGTCACGGTCGCTAAAGGAGGTTTTGGTGGTATGAAAGAGACTAGTTTCAGTGGTTACAAAGGTGAATCCAAGACAATCATTCTAGATTTAAAACTCATCGCCGATGTTGGTCTTGTTGGTTTTCCTAATGCAGGTAAATCAACTCTCTTATCACTTCTTTCAAATGCCAAACCCAAAATTGCTTCCTACCCGTTTACAACTATACACCCGAACATTGGATTAATACAGTACCCTGATTTAAGGACGCTATCTGCTGCAGATCTACCTGGACTCATAGAAGGTTCCCATATCAATTTTGGAATGGGGCACAAGTTTCTTAAACATGTCGAAAGGACTAAAGTTCTGTTAATGGTTGTAGATATATCAGGTTTTAAACTCGGTTACAAATACAAATCTAGATCTTGCCTCGAAACTATTATTCTACTAAATAAGGAATTGGAATTATACCGTGAGGATCTTCTTGACAAACCTACAGTTCTTGTCATCAATAAAATGGATAAAAGAAATGCTGTTGAAATTTACAATGATCTTAAATTAGCACTAGACGATTACAAAGCTGTTATTTCTGATGTGCCTGCACAGTTAAGACCCTTGAGGCCATTAAGTTTTGAAAGAATGCTTTGTATGACTGCGAAAGAAGCCAAAGAGGACGAAATAAATCTTCTAAAATCTACTCTGCGTGAAGTTCTCGATGCTAGTGAGAAGCTTGATGTCCAAGATGAATTAAATCTTATAAATCGCCTTGATTCTAGTCAAACGATTAAGGGTCCTATTTTAGTATAATATTTTAACCGATTTTGTTATTATAGGTTATATATATTAAGGTGCGTTTTCACCTGACATTTATCGCACGACATTTATGTCAGACAGAAATCTCAGTAGTGTAAACACCCAAAAATTTATGTCTGAGAGTTATGTTTATACTCTCAGCTATAAGTGTAGACACTTCTATAACAACAGATGTAAACACCGATTATTTGAAAAATTTAAACTTCTGAGAGATATCGCGGAAGTTGAATTCCCGTCTTCCTTTTTTCATTTACATTTGGATGAATGAATATTGACGATTTCTGTCTGACATAAATATCATGCAATAACTGTCAGATGTAAACGGGTCGTACATTTATTGCAAATTTAAGTATTGAGAGAAGTGTCAGACATATATCTCTGACATAAATCTCAACCAATTTCTCTCAGATGTAAACACTCAAAGCAATTTCTGTCTGACACTTGACATTTATCGCCGGAGAGAAATGTCAGGTGTAAACGCACTTTTACAGTCCTAGAAAAAAATCTTATTCAGCTGTTATTCCTACTCAAATGTATATTGAAAGTTGAATGATTTTACGGGAGAAGAAGTTGAAGATAAAGATATCCATTAAATTAAAAAAAAAAAAAAAAAAAAAAAAAAAAAAAAAAAAGCTAATTAAATCGCATAATGTTTTTTTTGTCAATCTTGTTTCTGTTTCTACTGCAGATGGTGACTATGTAAGTTACTTCAAATTTCAGTCATAACTTGGTTATGTTTTTTATTCACTAGTGAGAAGTGAAACTTTGTGGCACACACTTTATAATTAAATATATGTGTCTATTTTAAATTTATTTTTTGTTATTTCCTATAGGACCTATTGGCAAAACTAAATTAATGCATTAGAGCATAGTCCACCGATACTAAAATAATTTACATTACTGGCCTTTGTCCCAGAATAAATGTTCTAGCACCCCTAAAAAGCTAGATATCATGCATAGTACATTCTAGATTTCCACACAGCATGTAATGTAAACCCTAATAGATATGAAACCCATAAGTACTGCAGAACTGATAATACCCTGTTCATAAATAATGGATCGAAGCAAAAGCCCTCGTCTATAACTTAAAAGACATTCTCTGTTTTTACCTTGACTAATCTCTTTTAAGGGTTTCATACATACTTCTCAAAACCCTTATGCCGAGGTTGATGAATTTGTTTGTTCCTTGCTCTTTGCTTCATATCTCCCAAACCCTTAGGCTTCGGCCACACCGGAGCTACCTCACTTTGAGCCTAGTGGCTTGGTGAGTCGCCAGGCGTGTAATCCATGTGAACCAACCTTCTAAAACATACGAGACCGGCCACACCGCGAGCTTGGTTACTAGGCGAGTTACCTAGCGAGTCACTAGACAAACAGCCCATTCTGTTCTACCTGGTGTTTTATCTAGTTTTTTCCTTTCAATTCTCATATTCACATCTAGTTTCGTATGGTTTGTCCCTTTTCTTGTATATCAGTCGTTTTTTGTTGGGTCGTTAAGGACTTTGGGGGGGTCCTTAACGACCCAACAAAAAACGACTCATATTCACATCTTTTATTTAAATTAAATTTATTTATTGTGTAAATATAGAAGACGACTTATTAATTGCGGCCATGTTTTCAAATGTTTTATGAGTCATCCTTAAATATTCATGAAATTTGTCCTCATAATTTCTTAACTGTTTGTACAAGATATTAAATTCGCCAAGTTCTTTTCTCTCAACATTAATATCGTGCACCCAGCATGATGGTACTACATTATTAATAAGTAATTCATATATTTCAATGAAATACTTTCCGTCAACAGTAACTTTTTTTAATGACATTTTATGCGGGCCCGGAACAACAACAATATTTCAACTACTGTCCTTGCATTGATGCTCTGCCGCTCAGCCCGGTGTGACCACTATCAATCCAGGTGCCTAGTGACTAGGCGACTCACCAAGCCTCTAGGCTCCAAGCGAGGTAGCTTCGGTGTGGCCGTAGCCTTAAAGTTAAAAGGTTATCATTTGAAATACTGGTATAACTTTTTGACTCACACATTGAAAAAAATAATAGAGAAAAAATTCACAAAAATGTGGTAAACTCAAAACAATTTATGTACTTATTTTTTTTTTAATGATTCACGCAAATACCTTTCTTTTTTTTTTATTTTAGGTCATGCTAGAAATAACCATAAATTTCAGAGATTATTTTTTATTTTATTTTTTTTATCTTTTATTGATTAACACAACTACATAGTTTTACATGTTATAAGTGTTACTGATGAAGGTTTTGTTGACAGTGTGTTACATGAGAAAGGTAATAATCCAGTGAATATTCCTTTCGACTGGGTTTAATTACAATAGGTTAATTATACTTAAAGGAAAGATAGAAAAATATATTTATATATNAAATAAATAAATAAAATGAAATAAAAAATGTGTGTATATAAAGAAATGAGATAGTGAAATTTTGATAGCGTTAAATGGAGATATAATATAAACATTAAGCATTGAGTAAATCTCTGGGCCACTGCCTCTTCAGGCGGCGAGGGGGGTTGTCTGGGATAATTTGGGATGCAAGAAGTTCTACTAGAGGATTGGGATGATTGGATAATGATTCGTGGAAAGTATGACATCGGGAAACAGATAGGTCTCGGACAAAAGGAATATTGAGATCGTTATGTAGAGTAAGGTTTGAAACGTAGAATGGGGCGTCTGTGATTTTTCTAAGGATCTTGGATTGTAGTGTTTGGATTCGACGGATGTTGGAAGGCTTGGTATTTCAGAGATTACTGTCAATTTTAGAATCTTAGATTTTTAGGAAAGGTGGAAAGTTAAAAAAATAATATAAACTCAATTTTGGAACAGCAAAATTACTAATAGGTAGGTAATAACTTTAAGTATCTAGGAATCATTTTAACACCTAAGTTATTATAAGCAAAGCTTTTTGCCAATAGATGTTTGGCAGTAAAAGTAGGTCTTAACGCCTTTTGGAAAGACAATTGATTTAATTCAATGTACAGAATGCTTGTGATTGGAGTGCCTTAGAACTGACTAAGTAAATGAATATATTTTTAAAGCTCTTAATTCGGCTTCAATACTTAGTGCTCTGATGCATGATTTTTATTTTTTTTAGTTTCATACATAAATGATGTATTACAAGCCAAACATTGAAATATGTAAGTTCTGTCCTCTATGTGTTGCATCAGAACCAGAAACTGTACAACTCTTATTAGCTTTGTGTCTTGCTTTACATTATCTCAGAACTCAACTTTTCATTATCATTAGAAACCCAATTTGTGAATCATTGGTAACCCAATCAGTTTTTGATAATTTTAATGGAAATGACTTTGACTTATTTAAAAAATATATTAGGGATGCTATAAAATTCAGATGTTCAGTTCTTCTATTATATTTTCAACATTTATATATATATTTTATTTTTTAATTTGTATATTTCTTTGTTAATTTTGTTTGCTATCTCTAAGTTATGATTCAATTTAAGTTAAATGCATGTGTGTAAGTATATGTGAATGATGTATGCATACAAGCAAAATAGAATATAGATTACTTTAATAGTAATTTTATTCAGCATTTATTACAATTAATAATTCCGTACAGCTTCGAATATAAGACGCCCCCGAATATAAGACGCATCCCGATTTTTGAACCAAAAATCTTGGAAAAAATTAATACTTCATATATTAAGGCTCCTTGAATATAATACGCACCCTAATTTTTCAAGAAGCAAAAATGGAAAAAAGTGCGTCTTATATTCGAAGCAATTCAATTGGTATATTGTTCCTTGTTATTTAAGGAAAGTTTGTATTATATTATGACAGTTTATATTATGAGTTTATTAATTGTATAACATTTGGAGTTAAATTTTCTTTGTTATGATTCGTAGTTTCCTTGTTTTTTTTTACATATGCCTACATTTAATTTTCTTGTTAATTTTATTAAAAAAATTAAAATATATATTTGTTTCAGCCTATAATTATGCCAGAACGGCATA
Organism: Gerris buenoi; assembly: GCA_001010745.2. Lineage (NCBI taxonomy): Eukaryota > Metazoa > Arthropoda > Insecta > Hemiptera > Gerridae > Gerris > Gerris buenoi. The sequence goes on from KZ651493.1 coordinate 198,223, forward strand.
TGCATATATCAAATTGCGTATATCAATGCATATATAAAATTGCGCATGAATGGCAGCAACATTTCTTCATTTATTCCCCTTCAGTTTGAGTACCCTTACACCATCAGTTAAATGTAATTTTTTTGAGCTATGATTAAGATTATGTAAAAAAAAAAACAACCGACCAATTGCGTACTGACCACCTTACACGCTACTGCGAGGAGATTGTAATTTTTATAATTACCCTAATTAGTGAGATGAATGAGAGGATTTTTTTTTACATTTAATTAAAGAATACTGCAGACTTTACGTCAAGTCTATTGGTTTATCCTAATTTACCTATGGACTATGTAAATAGAAATTTTAACTCTTATATTTGACTGGGATATAATTTTTCATTATAAAAATATAAGTAAAAGGTTTTTCTAGTTGGTGCAGAGGATTTACTGAATGTTCAGTTTATGGTCTTGAGACATGTTCTACATCCTAGTCCTGACCTAGTCATTCTATATGATTATTGTTCAACCCTGTTAACGCTGGTTTGGCAGAACAGTACCTCTCTTAGCAAGTTTTGACAACTTCAGTTCCAAGACTCACTCTGATAGAGCCATTTTTAATTCTCTCTTCTTGTTTTTTATTCCAAACTTGTCATAAATCTCATCTGGATCCATTGTTTTTTGATCTGGAAATAAAACCATCTGGATTTTATTTTTGATTTCATAGTGGGTCCATGATTCAGAGCTGTCAGGATTAAAATAATATATATATATATTTGGGTTTCCTTGGAGATTGGTATTTTCCTAGAATTGCCTCTTTACTGCGAACAACATGTTACAGGCTGCAGCTGCCTAACCCTCGATCATTAAGTTTATTTTCCTGTGAATAATAAAATAGTCAGGAGAATTTCAAGCTTTTACTTAATTTTTAAATATAACTATTACAAGACTATTGTAAATAATACCAACGCAAAGAAATCTTTTGCATATTTTTAGTGTCCTTTTTACCTTGAGGTTTAATTTGTTTTACAGGTTTCCATTGATGTAATCACAGCATTATAGGATGGTGATGTCAAAGCTGCCACTACCAGGATTAATTTCAGGTATGTTTTGCATCTGTATTTCAACATAAAATAAAGGTGAAAACACACGGGATAGAAAACTAGCGTATAGTTTTTACTATACGTATAGTAAACTAGCATTCATGCCCATATGAGCTCTAGTTTTAGTCAGCTTTACATATAATTCACTATCCTATAGTCGAATTATACACTCTACATACATAAATTTTACTATACAGAGGGGCCACACGAGAAGGAATCAAAACTATACTTGTTGTATAGTTTTGATTCCTTCATATGTGGCCCCTCTATATAGTAATATTTCTGTATGTATAGCGTATAATTTGACTATAGGATAGTAAATTATACGTATAGCTGACTAAAACTAGAGCTCATGTGAACATGTATGCTAGTTTACTATACCTATAGCAAAAACTATACGCTAGTTTTCTATACCGTGTGTTTTCACCTTAACATTATACATTTAATAATTTATATAGCTGAAAATGTTATCTTCCCATCTTTTGTACATTAATTTTTAAAATATATATTTATTGGATTGATATTGATCTTGATATTTGGTTGGGTTATTTACTTACACAAGTTAGTACCCAGGGCCGTTAAGAGGATTTCCGGGCCCCTGGGCAAGTCAGCATCTGGGCCCCTTTGAAAAAATAACGGCGGGGGGAACTCCCCCAGAATTTTTTAAAAAATTTAGTAACAAAATATGAGTTTTAAGGATTTCTGAGGGCAATTTTGCTCTAAAAGGAAAAGATGCCTGGTGGGGACGAACTTTGATGTTTAACTAAGATGGGCTAAAAAAAAAAAAAATAATAATAATAATTGAGTAGTTTTGTAGCTGGTAAGTTTCATTAAAAAACCTTCTTTTACACTTTGTAAAATACATAATATAAAATAAAACATAATATAAATTGTTTGCTAAAATAGTGAGATTAAAAGTAAACAAATCAAAATAATTAAGTAACTAATTTAGTTGCATTACTAGTAAAAAATATTAATACCAGTATGTCAATATGATTTGTCTGACAGTTTCTCTTCTATAAATTAACATTGACCATATTGAATAAACTAAAAAAATCTAAGTAACTAAATGAAACCCTAAAATTCAAACTTCCATACTCATGACTAGGGCTCAGATCGATATGCTCGATAAAATCTCCTGATAGGCTCGAAAACCATGTGTTTTATGCTCGATAGATATGCTCAAAAAACCTATTATATGCTTGATAGATATGCTCGAAAAAAACCCATTATATGCTGTTAAATATGCAGAATATGTTAGCAAAACACCGTTTAAAACTATAGAGAGGACAGTGTAATGGAAAAATCTACAACTTATCTTTATATACAAGCAATATTTTTAAATTGAATGTATGATACACTGCTATATCCTCAAGTTTCAAGTATAAGTATAAGAAGTTTTATGTAAAAGATACAATTTAAAAGTTTATTTTCAAAATGTTCAGTATTAGGCGAGTCAATAAATTAGATTGGTATTGGTCTGTACATCAAGATTCATACTATATTTTCACTTTTAAGTAATTTTCTGAAATCGACCAATAAAATCTTTTGACGTCAATTGACACGAGAGGTAATATTTAACTGAATCTGCATCTTGTGCAGAGTAGTTTGGAAAATCGTCTGGAATTGCAGAGTCACCACCCTGTATCCTCTCCAGCTGGGATTTTTAGCCAGCTGGAACTCAAACTTTTTTTCACGGTTTTTCCAGTCTCTCCAGGCCTCAAGTTGCCTTTCTCGTTGACTCCGTTTAATGTAGCGACCACTTTAAACAACTCCTTTCCTTCAGATTCCAACTTTAGGATGGCAGAAATGACACTCATGTCGCATTCTTTGATAAAAGTCAAGCAAGGCATAAGTCCTTCATTTCAAAAGCAGCCTAAGCTTTCTTGGTGGTCAGGGCCCGAATGGGCGGGGAGGTGGGGGGGGGGAGAGAGAATTTGAATAAAAACAAACTATTTAGGCGAAAAACCACAAGAATGTGCATTTATATGCTTTTCTGAAAACAGTAGTTATATGCATTTATATGCTCGATAAATTTAAAGTTTGCTGGACCCAGAGAGGTGAAAATACCACCAAAAGGCTTCTTTCACTGTGTACTATTCAGGGAAAAAAATATGCAAATATGCTCAAATCCGAGCCCTACTCATGACAAATAAGGAATAATTTTATGTATTTCACAATCAGTGATAAACTTATAGCATCTGGGCCTCTTTGAACAAATAACGGCGGGGGTTCGGGTCCTCCCCCGGAAATTTTTTTAAAATTTAAGCGCAAAAGGATGAGTTTTAAGGATTTCTGAGGGCAAGTGGTTTGTCCTAACAGTAAAAGATGTTTGGTGGGGACAAATTTCAAATACATATGTACTGTTGTTTAAGTTTTGTATTTGTGCCTGTTTAATTTCGTGTTCTGTTTAATTTCGTGCCTGTTTTTAAGTGGGGACAAATTTCAAATACATATGTACTGTTGTTTAAGTTTTGTATTTGTGCCTGTTTAATTTCCGTTGCGTGAATCAACTCTGCCTCCCTAACTTAGCTAGGGTGTTTGTGGCCCTCACAAAAAAACAAAACAAAAAAAAAAAAAAAAAAAAAAAAAAAAAAAAAAAAAAAAAAAAAAAAAAAAAANAAGTAGCATTTTGCATGCGAGTGTGGAGTTTACACCCGAGCGATGGGAAAGGTAGTAAAACCACACGAGCAATGCAAAATGCCGTTTTCGCACGAGTTGCGTACCGTACTTTATCTACGATTGTTAGATTTTAATAATAAATGCAGAAAAAAATAATAAACTTCCTGTATGTAAGCTAGTATTTCTTTTTTGATAAAGATGACATCAATTCTGTGTCGAATTAATTATTTTGGAAGGCGTATTATTCACTTAAATCACTCATTGATTTTCACTAAAAAAAACTCGATACACACAGTTACTTTTATTAAATAAACATCAAATAAGTTATGTTAAATGTAAACAAACTCGCTAATCGTGTGTAAAGTTGAACAATTCTTCTTCTTTTCGTCACTAGAGTGGAAAAAAGAGGAATTGTTCAAAACTATGAGGCACGCATGCGCAATTAATACAGGTGTGTAAAGAATCACTTTCTACGAATCTAAACAGAGATACAATGTTTATATTACGTATCAATCGTAGATAAAAACATTTACGATCAAAACTGAATGGGGGAACATTTTCAACTAAGTTCTCTTTTTTTAAGTGTTGTAATATCCTATCTGATACTTCATATAATTTTGTAGACAACAGTAGATTGCCGTAGTTTGTTGAAGATTTTGTTCGTTGAATTTGTTGTAGATTTTTTTCACAGCTCTCCTCTTCATTCAGCTGAAATTATTTTAGGTTTACATCTTAACTGATCGGAGGTTCACACACGTTCTTTTTTTTCTTTTCAATATTATGGTTTATTGCGAGACTTTAAACTTTGTATTTGTTCTGTAAACTTGAAAAATTATATATCTATAAAAGACCCCTGTTCGATTTTCCTCACTCAACGATTTTAGTCTTCTGCAATTATTAAGTTAATTTATAGATAATTAAATCCACCATCTAGCTGGTTAATTAATTCCATGCCATTAATGACAAGTATGCCCGAGTTACTTATTCTTGTGATTATTTTTATTGGATCAGAAGGCCCTGATTAAATTTTGTATAATAATATGATTTTACCAAATCTTAACAAAATTAGGAGCATCGGGAGAAGTCATTATGAAATATTTACTAAAATAGTCATCTCCACATAAAAAACAACTTTTTACATGGAGAGACTATTTCTTTCAATCCTTAGTAATTCTTGTTTCTTACATTGCATTTTAGTCCTCACCTGTCCTACATTTTTATTCCATGACTAGCCGGATACCCGGCATTGCCCGAGTTTACTTCATAAAGTAGTGCCTATAGTTGTCAAATGTTTTATAATATTTTTTAAGGCATACCTAACCCAATATCCTAATAATAATAAATAAATAAATTTGTCGATTAATTAAGAATATGTATTTCCAAGTTGACAATTAACGACTAAACAAAACAGAATATAACATGAAACAAGAAACGAAAACAAAGACAACACGATTTGTTATATACAGTGTTCTTTTTATTATTATTATTTGTTGGCATAAGAATACGCTGTGCATATCTTCTACCAATACTAAGGAAAGTGACTCATAGTTCGAAAAGCAATTACATATTTTCTTTATTTTTTACTAGCCGTTAAGCCCGTGGAAACCGGCAGAATAAATATGGATGAAAAAAAGAGCTGAGATAATTATTTATATTTAAAATGAATGAGTCTCGCGCTGTCCAGTTATACTAAAACAGAAAGAGCCACGTGCTGTCTAGTTATTTCTTATTTATAGCATTCAAAGAAAAAAATATATATATATATATA
>KZ651493.1:208697-229969 GCA_001010745.2 Gerris buenoi
TTAAATATCTATTTCAATTATAACTAATTATCTCTCAGCTCTTTTTCTAAACCATATTTATTATTCTGCCCGTTACCGCGGGCCTAACGGCTTGTTATATATATTTGAAGATCGTCAAATCAATGAGAATACTTATTTTTATTGGAATAAATACGGTTGATTCAGATTGACAATAACAAATATTTTGCTAAAACTATGCATCTATAAACTATTTTATAAAATAAATTATCAGAATGTGTAGATATCTATTATCGGCGTTTGTATTAAAAACTAGGACATTTTTGCGTGTCGAAAACTGTTTTCGGGAGACAAGTTCGGGATTTAAAGTCCAAAACCGGGACATCTCCGGGACGCCTGGCGTCGTCAGATGTTAATTTTTTTGGGGGGTCCTCCCCCGGAAAATTTTGAAAAATTTACCTCTTAAAACAGCGCTTTTATGCATTTCTGATATGAAAATTGGTAGTCGTTGGCAAAAAGGTATGATCAAGGGGGGGGGGTCGCCACCCCGCCCCCCCCCTTTAATCTGCCACTGCCTGACTCCACAAATTGATGCAGATTACCCGAATATCGAGTATATAAAAGGAAACGGAAACGATGGACGATGGTGAAGAGTGGCGGAAATCTGGAAAAAATTAAATGAGACCACACCTTAAAAATTAAACATAGTCGTCTAAGAATGGTTAGTTAAGAATGGTGATAAAAAACAAATATAAATCTGTAGAAGAACTAGAAATAAGAAGAAGAAGAATACCTCGCTTTGTCAGTGGCGTAGCTAAGGCATTGGGGGGCCCCCGCCAAAATAAAATTAACGAGAAAAAAAATGCCTTCAGAAGTGAATGGGGGCCCCTTGTCAATGTTATAGAATTATAATATTCTAAGCTAGTAAGATTTTATTATCCTAAGGGGGCCCCCATCGACAATGGTTTGAGGGCCCCCTGCCACCGGTGTCCCGTGGGGGCCCATATTTACGCCACTGCGCTTAGTGGCTAAAAGGTTATATATACCCAACAACCGGGTCGACTTTTTCGAAACCTCTCCTCCAGTCGCAAAGTTATTCTTATGCTTCATTCGATTATTGTTCTGATTAGCGGTTTTTTTTTTTGTTTTTTTGTTATCTGTCAGTTATATATTATTCTTGTTTTCTCTGTGTATTTAAGTATAAGGTTAGGGTATATTGAAACATGTCCAATATACCTTAATAACTTACACTCAGGTTTACGCTTTTTTTTCTTGGGACTTAGCTTTTAAATTTAAATATGTATATAGGCGCCATTTTTAATTTAAAAATCTTTTTACAGAACATGTTTTGTTTATGGCATACTAATTTCAATATTCTTACTAGAATATTATTGATTGGTTTCTTAAGTGTTGTTAGATTTCTTTAAAGAGGTTCTAAATCTTTTTTGGGACTACATTCAGTGTAATAGTATCATCTTTTTTTTGGAGGGGGGGGGAGGTATTTTATATATGGTAATGGTAATCTATATATATAAAGATGAAAGTCCGTGGGTATGTATGTATGTATGTGGGTGGGTATGTCCTTTATACAAATCTACAGTTTTATTCCTATCTCGATGAAAATTTGCACACTTGACCTTCAAAGCAAGGGGAAGGGCACTGTCTACATGAATTTTTTGGTACCCAGGAGTACGGGGTTCAAGTAATGGATACGGGTTCAAAGTAATAAATACCCTTCATGATGCATATGGTTGAAAAGCTCTTTGAGAGTACATTAATTGTTGTTATGTATAGTTTCGTCATATTTTCATTTAGGAGGGGGGTAAAGTGGAAAAATATGGTATGTATGTAAGTATGTGGGTATACGTCCTTTATACAAATCTACAGTTTTATTTTAATCTCGATGAAAATTTGCACACTTGACCTTCAAAGCAATGGGAAGGTCGCAATCTACATAAATGTTCGAAATTTAATTTTTGGTACCCAGGGGTACGGGGTACAAGTAATGAACACGGGGTCAAAGTAATATATACCCTTCATGATGCATATCGTTGAAAAGCTCTTTAAGAATAAATTAATTGTTGTTATTTACATTTTTTTCATATTTTTATTTAGGAGGGGGTAAAGTGGAAAATACAGGAAAAATATTTCTATAATCAATATATATGTATATATAAAGAAGAGTGTCTTTGGGTATGTAGGTTCTTTATACTAATCTTTAGTTTTAACCTTCGAGGGTAGAGGAAGGTCACTGTCTACATTAGTTTTCGAAATTTAATTTTTGGTGCACAGGGATACGGGGTACAAAAATACAAGTCAGATATATCCCTCATTATGCATGTCATTATTAGTGGTATGACTTGGTCCAGTTAAAAAAAAGTATGGTTTGTAACATAATTCCCTCAACACATAACAATTTTTTATATGTACTTATTTATTTTATTACAATGTTCTGATACTTTTATAATATACATTTAGTATCTTCTTTATTGGTATTTTAGCCATTTTGGTCTTAATTTTTGTATACAACCCGGGCTGCGCCGGGTACTTCAGCTAGTAGACAATAAAAGTAGAAACCCCGATAATCCGAACAATTTAGAACTCCGAACTGACCCTAGTCCCTAGTCTAGTCCGACTTATTTCGGATTTGAGGGGGTTCTACTGTACTTTCTCCCTCTACCTCTATATTATATACTTACTTTATATCTGAGCCAGTAAACATTATGAAGACCTTAATAATATAGATCTCATTTTTCTTTCCCCGTGAAAGAATGCTGTAGGCCAATATAGAACAATTCTGACACAGATTCAACACAATAATTTATCATGACATCATTCTTTTCAAAGTACTCAAAAAATAATTATAAATGTTTGACAGAATTCTCTCGTTTTAACAAATTGCCGTTCATCTGGCTTGTGATGTTTGTTGATTTTGAGTATAAAAGTTTCAAGGTCTCTTCCCTCTTACTCCTGTAGTGTTTACACGCTGTCCGCGAAGGGGAGCCAAGGAGAGGGGCGTCATCTAAACTCCAGTATAAAAGTTAAGAGAATATTAATTATCAGTTGTAGAAGTTCAATTTGTTTGAGAGGGTCGGTTTTCCTTTGCCCTGAGTTACCAAGACGAGAGCAACTTGCCCTCAGAGATTAATGGATAAAAAGGTTGACGACGTCGTTTTGTCTGCTGGTGCATTTAGTAGGAACTGCGAAGCACCCTTTATCGGCACGTTGGAGCCTTCACTTAAAATGTTTCGTCAACGTTTTTTCTCTTGTTACTTTTATCGTTATTAATTTACACTTATTTTGAATCACATTTTTTGGCTAATTGCGTCCTTTACCCAAATAAATCATTATTCTGTGATTTAACTATTAATGTTATGGGGAAGGTAGTGTTATCAAATACATAAAATTTTCAAAGTAAAACATATAAATCCACAAAAGCATACTCATGTTTACTGTTTACCATGAGTCAGCTAAATTACGATAAAAAATAATGACAAACCAAATCTCAAAAAAAAATTCAGATTGTCGCGAAAATGAGAAAGACGCGAGTAAATTGTATTTTATCATATTTAATTTATAACAACAATAACGATATTTTAAATTGTTGTTAATATCGGTTACAAGTTTTAAAAGTAAATATAGTTTGAACCATTAAATTTACAATATGGTTATTATTAGAATTATTTTAAAAAGGCACTATAAGAGAAACTAAACGCTAAGAAGAGGTTTTTGTTCGTCGAGAAAAAATATCTTCCTATTAAAATGGAGCAATAATAAAAAATAATAAGTTAATTTTTTTTTGTTTTTCCTTGATATAAATGGTAATTTGTTGAATGGTAATTTATTGGAACTCATGCTGTGACATTCCTAAAAATAAAAAAAAATCGGGTACAGGGTACCTCGGAAATTTTCCTAAATTCAGAGGCCACTCAAGTGGCCTCTCCTGCTGCGAAGCAGCAGGAGGAAGCAGCATTTGACGGGGTCAGTACTTGGATGGATGACCGTTCTGAACTAATAAAAAACCATATTTTTAATACCTATATTTTATTTAATTATTTGAAGTTTGGCGGTATTTTGACAGATGTAAACAAACTTTGATGTCATCAAAATCATCGCACTAATTCGCTTATAACTTTTAAACTAATAAATGGAATTTCATCGGGTTTTTACTTTTCCTCGGGGGGGGGGGTTGCGTGAGGAAGAGAAGGCAGGGCATTGGAGCTTACATCTCAAAAATATCTCGAACAGTATTGACATTAAGTGAATTATGAATTATGGTTATTTACAAATATGTTCTTCATTTAATTTACAATAAAAATATTATTTTGATAATTTTATTGGAAAAATAGGGGAAATAATTCGTGCAGTCGCAAATTTTTTGCTGCAAAAATGAATTTATGTACACTTTTATCATATATAAGAGGGGGTAAAATAGAAAAAATATGTTTTTATGCTCTTGTTGACCCCTAAAAGAACTTCAAAAATTCTGGCTAATGAACTCATCTTTTCTTTTGATATTATTGACATTTATTTTAAAATTTGTTTAAAATTTTTAAGTGCATCCTATCGGGAGATATCATCCTGAGTCATACACATATACATACATAAAAAGTTACATTTTTGAAAACTATTCAGATAGGTCTTTTTTAATGGATTTCTATGGTAAAAATTTCAAAAATTCACAGTAGAAAAATTTTGAAGCCATTGCCACTGACACCCAGGCCCAGGCGTTACAGATGAGTATGCTATGCAATGCAAATCAAATGTGAAGTGACCTAACCATGTACCATTAAAAGCGGGAAACCTAACCTACCTAAATGTGCGTCTAAAATGTAAATAAAATTATACTTAACAAGGGGGGGGGGGTGCCCTTACCTATTTTGGACGCTTGTAACTTAAAAACAGTTGGAGCTTAAAAAAAAATAGAGGACCATTTTAATTACCCATTTAATGAAATAGTACATTACGCGTCGAGTGTGGAAAGTAGCATTTTGCATGCGAGTGTGGAGTTTACACCCGAGCGATAGCGAGGATAGTAAAACCACACGAGCAATGCTAAATGACGTTTTCGCACGAGTTGCGTACCGTATTTTATCTACGATTGTTAGATTTTAATAATAAATGCAGAAAAAAATAATAAACTTCCTGTATGTAAGCTCGAATTTCTCTTTTGATAAAGATGACATCAATTCGTTAGTTGTATTTGCGCCGAATTAATTATTTCGGAAGGCGCATTATTCTCCTCATATTGGTCATAATCACTTAAATCACTCATTCATTTTAAAAAAAAACTCGATACAAACCGTTACTTTTATTAAATAAACATCAAATTAGTTATGTTAAATGTAAACAAACTCGCTAATCGTGTGTAAAGTTGAAGAATTCTTCTTCTTTTCGTCACAAGAGTGGAAAAAAGAGGAATTATTCAAAACTATGAGACACGCATGCGCAATTAATACAGGTGTGTAAAGAATCACTTTCTACGAATCTATACAGAGATACAATATTTATATTACGTATCAATCGTAGATAAAACAAATTTTTTCGTAATCATAATTAGCATAATGTCAATACTTTTCGAGAAATTTAGTAAAAAGCATATATGCCCCCCCCTTGCCCTCAGGATCTTTTAGTATGTTAGACAGGAAAGTCATACGAACTTTTTATGCCAATTTGCAAAATTTTGGGATTTTTCGTAAGTTATATCCTAAAAGATACAAAATTCCATTTTTTGTTTTTTTGCAACTGCAAAAAAACTATTTTGTATACAGGCTTTAATTTGTGCTTGAATAAAAGCCAATTAAATTTACTACAACTTAAGTCCTTATGACTTTTCTTGTAGGGTAGAGTTTTTATGCCGATATTCGACGACAACAAAACGAGAACAAAACTAAAAAAAAAAAATGTTTGTGGGAAACATTGCCAATTTTTGAAGTGTCATATCTCGGTAACTATTAGACGTACTGAGTTGATGTTGGACGATACAAGAAGCCAATTATCTTTACTACAACTTCATATCTTATGACTTTTTTCGTAAATTAACAGTTTCAGTCCGCTATTCGCTCCGAAACGAGAGCAATACATAAAATTTCTTAAAAAACAAAAATTCAATTTTTAAAGTGCCCCATCTTGATAACAATTGGACGTACAGAGTTGCAGATGGACATAAATTGTTGTGAATTTATTGCACTGAAAACTAGTATAAAAAATTAACATCGAACAGCGCATAGTTTACGAGGTATATAACAACAACTGAATTTTTTTCAAATATTACAAAGAAACTTTGGGGGGCCTTTTTGGAAGAGATCTTGGGGAGGGGGTAGTCTAGGGGGTTGGGGGTAAATAGAGATATGAAAAATATGGAAGGGGGAGTCAAAAATCTATGGAAAAATAAATAGAGCGTGGCTTAAGGTCAGAAATTCCTAACAAAAGTTTACTTTAACCCCCTAATCCTACTTTATTTTTTATTACCTAATTTTGAGCGCTTGGAACACAAAAACGGTTGGAGCTAAAAAAAAATGTTTAAAGGACATTTTTGGTATAAAATTTAATGTAGTTTAATTTTATACATAGACTTTTTTTCGGTTGAGTCCGCAGTTTTCGAGATATTCAAGAATAACATGAAAAAGAGACCTTTAGGGGCCCCCCACGCCCCTGCTCGCCCCCCACCGGAGGGGATTTTTAGTATGTTGTTCATGGCACCCCTCTCTACCTATGTACAAAAATTTCCCCTATTTTTCCTTCGTTGACTGGACTATTAAAAATAAGTATGTTTTTTTTTTAAGAATGATAATAAATCAGTTAGTTCAGAACGGTCACCCATCCAAGTACTGACCACGTCCAATGCTGCTTCTTCCTGCTGCGAAGCAGCAGGAGAGGCCACTTTAGTGGCCTCTAAAGTGAGGAAAAGTTCCGATGTACCACGTACCCGTTTTTTTTTTACTTGTTCCTTATTTTTTTTCGGATCCAACGATATGCTAAGCCGCGTCCACACTATGCCGTTTGCCGTTAACAATGCCGCCGGCAAAGCCGGACTGATGTAGACGTGATCATTGGCACGAGCCAACGGCAAAACTATGCCGCGCGGCATGCCAACAGGAATCGCTTGAGTGTCGGTCTCCATCAAAGAAAGCCGCTAGACAAAACCAGTGTGGACGTGCCAACGGCATCTCGCGGCTTCCTCGGTGAACATTTTCGAAATGATCGAATGCCAATGCCATCACTAATGTGGACAGAGGTACAGCCATAGGCTTTGCCTATGCGGCTTTGCCAATGGCTAGTGTGGACACGGCTCTATATGTCAAAGTCCTATTTATACTTTCGGTATTATTAACAATCAATGTTTAAAAATTCAAAATTTGATAACTTCAAAATGGCGGCCAATATCAAAATGAAATTTGGTGGACTTGTTTTTCATACAATGAAGTACATTCGTACCAAATTTCAACTCGATCAGAACCATTATTGATTTATTACTTTTTTTACATTTTTACTGGCTCAGCAAAACTGGGTTCAAGATGGCGGAAAAAGTTGATTTTCCGGGCGGCACCACTACAGGTAAGGACTGATTTTTCTGCCAATTTTCATCTCTCTAGGTTAAAAACCTTGGGTGCTACGATGATAACACACATACATACATAACATACATATATACACACATACATACGTCATGCTGAAAACCACTCAGGAGGTCTTAAAAACACCCAAATGGATAATTCCGTTGAAATCTCGAAAAATAATTTTTTGGTGAAAACAATACTTTTCCTACTATTAGTAGTGAGGAAATTAAAAATTAGTAACACTGTTGTTTTTTTTTATTTATTTGTAAAATGTCCGTTTTATTATCCGGTGCTGTTGTGAACTCAAACATAAAACAGAATTCGTAAGATTATGTGTGCTGTGTAAAATCAGGTATAGATTACTAACAAGCTTGTGGTCATTTAACCACACTTGTACCTGAGGGCTTATAACTGGCTTTTTTCCCTCTTGCAAAATGTTTTGACATGTTTACTTGTGTAGATTTCATCCCTGAGAAGGATCCTTGATCCTTAAGTTGCATAAAAAGATATGGCGTCTTTCACAAAGTTCCCTATTGTTTCGATGTTACTTGACGTGTCATCCCTACCTTCTTCTGCCTGTCGTCAAAAGGCGGCCTCGCTTAAACTTTCTAAACTTTAAGGCTTTAGGCGCCATCCTATTAAAAGAAAACGAGGAAAAGTGTGAAGTATCCACTTTGTTTAGAGTCGGCGCTTGTCAACCCAATGTTAATCGGTACCTCCTCCAAAACCGGTGGCCAACAGAAACGATTTTAATCTACCTGCTAGTTAAAACTTTCTTCTTGCTTTCCCACTGGTTTGGTTTGTCGAAACTCACATAGGGACTGGTTTAAAAGGAGGGGGTTTGTTAAATGTTCCATTTGGTTGGTAGGAATTTTGCACTCGGTTTTGGAGAGTTAGCGGAAATCGGGCGATATTTTTGCAATCATAAACCTGTTCTGATTAAAATCGCCGAATTTGTGGGAATTTAGATTTAGTGTTAATTGTGATTGGGGTTTTTGATCTCTAGTTTCCGTATAGAATTAAAAGTCGTTAGTAAGTACAGGGTGGGCAAAATGGAAATTTATTATATCAAAAATATAATACCTGACAACGGTTAGTACCCGGACAAAGACATTTTTACTAAGTTTTTATTAACTTGGTTTCTTGTTTGTTTGTTTGTTTGTCCGGTCCAAATCTGGCAATCAAATTTTAATTAACATCCCGAGTAGCTAGACATTTGAAACTTTCAGAACACGATGACAATGCATTATTTTAATACTTTTAGTCATTTTTCAGTAGAATTTAATTCGTTTTCAGCAAGTTTGCTGTATGGAAAGTTTTTTCGGAAAAAAATCGCAAGTTATTTTATTTGTTTTGTCACATCCAATTATTTTGGCAATCTTCATTTTAACGGGTTTCAAATTTGTGTTTTTTTATTAGAGGTAAACATTGAATGACAGCGAAAAAGGAAAATTAAACAAATAAATAAATTAAGTGACGTCTGACAACCAAATTTAAATCGGGACTACTAATTTTTTCACTAACATTATATTATATAACAATGAAAAATATACCTACAACATATTAATCGTTTCTGTATTATTCAACAGAACATTTAATAAATGCTTGCATCATACGAGTCTGCAAGACAGTGAGACATTTCATGCAACTTTTTGGTGTCTTTTTTTTTGTAAAGTTTATTGGTGTCTTTTCGAATTAATGTAGGGCTACTGTACGCTACTTTCTATAAACTAAAAAAATTTCATACAAATCACAGCAGTGCTTTTGAAGCTATAGGGTAAATAAATGTATGCTTGTGCGCATGTGGAAGAGAAACAAATGAACGCAGAATGTTGTAACTTATATGAGACCATCAATGGGCTAATCATGATCTACGATCCAAATTTTATTAAATCAATCAACACCAAGAATCAAGCAGAGAGTTCAAAAAAGTATTCCGGGTTCCGGGTAACAATTAAATTATAATGACGAAGCCAAGGGAGAAAAACAGTGTTTAGTTTTTTCCTCTAGTCTAATGCAACTATGAATAGCTCCTGCAACTGCCTACTTCCCTGCTACCAGTGGAACTCAGAACTCAGTTCGACATTCTGCCCTGCGAAGCCGCGGTAGGGGAGCCCTACAGCTGTAGACTGGATTGCCACCACCTACCTCCTATAGCTTTTCAACTCCCTGTTACACTTTTCTGAGTTTTTAGGTAACATAACGCTTTTTGTGGTATGTTCCACAGCTAAAACATGGAATGTCAAAAACGTAGTATATAAAAAGTTCTTTTTATCTTGAAATTATTAAGACCCTGTTTCAAACCGTCATTGCATGGATTTCAACCAATAGTTTTTTAAGTTATTGAAATGAAACTTAAAGAAGAAGACATGGGCGTAGCCAGAGGGGGGGCGGGGGGGGGCCGGGCCCCCCCCCCACCCCTAACGTTTGGACGGGATATCCAAAAACTAAAATAATAGAATAGACGGCACTTCTTTAAATTGTTACATCCCTTATAAAAAATAGAGGGGAGTAACAATCTAAAGAAGGTGTAGGGAAAGTTCTTCTTCAGACTGTTACTCCCCTTATAATATCGAAGTTTGATATTCCTTTGTCCAAAAATATCTTAGACTAAACATCTCTTTTTCTTTAACAAACTCTGATTTTTTTGAGTCTTGCTGTATTTCTTGTAAACTATGCTTTATTCGATGTTAGTTGATCTCACTACTTCTACAGTTCAATAAATTTGCAAAAATTTAGATCCAACGGCAACTCTGTACGCCTAATAGGTTCCGAGATATGACCCTTCATAAATTGGCAATTTTATTCAAAAAACTAACATTTTAAGTGTTGTTCTTGCTGTGGATTTTGGGCCACACTTCCTCTGATCTTGTTCTCAGATTAGTTTTTTGCAGATTGCTAGTTGACCCTTTTTTGGCAACTGGCTACACTAATAATATCAAAATATTATTCTATATTGGAGCCTGTGGCCAATATACTACAATCAAAATGTTTGGATATTCTTCAGTGTAATATCCATAAGCATATTAACAGGATTTTAAATGCAATTAAGGGACACCGTGAAACAGCTGATTCAATTTGGAAGGAGCTCTTGCTTCTGCAGATATGATACCATAAGAATTAAATATTGATCTTCAACCTCCTACTACTCCTCGGCTCTACGGTCCGTGAAGGGCCCTGGCCGCTAAAACATACCCTCGCCACTCCTCCCTATCCTGCGCACGTCTCCTCCAGGAACGAACGCCCAACGTCGTCTTCGACATGCTCCGGCCATCTCCATCTGGGTCTGCCTCTTCTTCTTCCAGCTCCTGGTCTTCCATACTTCCATCCATCACCCTCTTAGGACTCTGCTTTCCTCTATGCGCACCAAATGTCCTAACCATCGAACTCGTCGAAATAACAATGTCTGGTTGATCGTATAGACCCGTCACTTCTTGATTAGTGCGGAATCTCCAAACACCATTCTCGCAAGCTGGTCCGTATATCTTCCTTAAGATTTTTCGCTCCCATCTACGGAGGTTATCCTCTTCAGCCCGTACTTGCGTCCAAGTCTCTGACCTCTAAGGTGGCCGTGGGTTGGACTAAACTTTTATAATCTATGGGTTTTGTGCTACTGCTTACGTTTCGTGATGGTTCTGAAGATGGGTTGTAGGGCGAAATAGCTTATATTTCCAGCGCGATCCTGGCATTTTTCTCTTCTGAGACAGCATTCCCATCAGATATCCGGGATCTCAAATACTTGAAATCTCTGACTCTTTCAAATTATTCTCCTCCGACCCGCACTTTATCCTCCCAGACATTGTTTCTTCTAGATGAAAACATATACTTCGTCTTCTTGGTGTTAATGACAAGGCTGCTTCCCGTAGCGAAACTTTCTTCCAAATCTGCACGCCTCCGAGCTATGATGTCTATATCATCAGTGAAGGCCATAATCTGGGTCATTATGTTGAATATAGCACCACCCGAGAGAATCCTTCACATTGCTTTTTCTAATGCCAGATTAAAAAAGTGTCGTAGAAACAACATCTCCTTGTCTCAGACCTTGCATGACCATGACGGTGTCACTTCCAAGGTCCATATGTCTTGCAATAGTGCAGTTACTCTATGATTTAAACGCTCTCCTCCATTCTTCCATAATTCTGCTGGGATATTATCTTCCCCCGGTGCTTTATTTGCATTTAAACTCTCTACTGCTATCCTCACCTCTTCTTCTTCTTCCGTTGGTAGAGTACAACAATCTTTATCTACTACTTCTTTCTCATCCAGGTCACCCTCGCTTATATCTACCCAATTCCCTTGGTCACTTACTTCCTCTTCACCTTCTAGCAATTCCTGAAAATATTCTTTCCGTCTCTCAAGTATCCTTCCCTTATCACCAATAAGACTTCCATCTTTATCCCTGCAAAAAACGTTGCGGGGTTGAAACCCTTTCCTCATCTCCTTCACTCTCTGATGAAAAGAGAACTCCTAGAATTGTTGAAAAAACAGAAACACCGGTCTAAATCTCAAGCAGAATCCTCGGCTGAGCATTGGAGGAGGGCAATACTTATACCATATCTCGATTCCATGATTTCATCACTTAAGTGTAGATTTTCAGAGGGCAACCTCCCAGGATATCTCTACAATCAATTCATTCATTCATTATAAAGGACAGGCTAAGAAGAGCTAAAAGAAAGGGCCCATTCTGTAGCAAATTTTTACAAGTTAAAAGATATTGATTCCTT
The DNA here is from genome assembly GCA_001010745.2 of Gerris buenoi. Lineage (NCBI taxonomy): Eukaryota > Metazoa > Arthropoda > Insecta > Hemiptera > Gerridae > Gerris > Gerris buenoi. The sequence continues at coordinate 220,939 of KZ651493.1, forward strand.
GAGTTGGCCCTCGACGGTCATTGACCAAGGGCGTTAAATATGTTATGGATTACTGTTTGTAAACATTAATTTGTAAATAAACGATTCTGTGTGAGTGAGTGGAATTGTGGTTTCATATGTGGACAGATAAACAACTTGACAAGCAGGCGGGAAAACAATGGAAGTAGTGGATATTATTAAAGAAGCTAAAGCTTTTTTCCCTATGTAAAACAAGTACAATTGAAAGATTATTTAGCACTCTGAGGCGATAAAAGTGAAAACAGGCTGAATGGATTATATTTATTAAGTGTTCACAGGAAGCGTGCGTCAGAAAAAAAAGAAAGAGATAGACTTAGAAGTAATTAATCATTTTGCTATTAATCCTAGGAAATTAATTAAATTAACAAATAGAACAATTTACCACCATAATTTATTAAAAAAACGTTGAATATTTACACCTTTGTAAATTTGTTGATTCTTAATATTAAGTTGATGGATGCTTAAGGTGTGGTAGTGAATATAAATAAACACTTAAATCTTCATTAAGAGACGTTTCGACCCTATTTAAAGGTCATTCTCAATCTTTAATTGTTCTAAAATAAAATCCAATACAATAAGTTAATTAATAACGCATAAACATTTATAATTTTATCAAAAAACATTATAACCAATAACAATGCAAAACAGAAATTACCAATAATATTTAATTGAGATAAAACCACTTAATTTAAAAATTTTTATTAACAATTACTAACAAAATTAATGAATATTCAAAAAAAAAATTTTTTTTTAAATAACTTACAATAATGATGTCTTATGGAGTCAATTTTAATATAATTACTATCTCTATAAGAGAGGGTCATAGAAATTAGATTAAAACTACAAGGTACTATCACACATACTTAAAACCTTAAACNCATGGTAATTTTGACAATGGAAGTAGTGGATATTGTTAAAGAAGCTAAAGCTTTTTTTCCCTATGTAAAACAAGTACAATTGAAAGATTATTTAGCACTCTGAGGCGATAAAGGTGAAAACAGGCTGAACGGATTATATTTATTAAGTGTTCACAGGAAGCGTGCGTCAGAAAAAAAAGAAAGAGATAGACTTAGAAGTAATTAATCATTTTGCTATTAATCCTAGGAAATTAATTAAATTAACAAATAGAACAATTTACCACCATAATTTATTAAAAAAACGTTGAATATTTACACCTTTGTAAATTTGTTGATTCTTAATATTAAGTTGATGGATGCTTAAGGTGTGGTAGTGAATATAAATAAACACTTAAATCTTCATTAAGAGACGTTTCGACCCTATTTAAAGGTCATTCTCAATCTNCAATTAAATTTACTACAAGTTTAGTTCTTTACGACTTTTCTCGTAGGTTAACGGTTTTATGCCGATATTCAGCCCAGAACGAAAGCAAAACTTAAAATTTTAATTTTTTTGAAATAATTGAAAATTTTTGACGTGTCATTTCTCGAAAAATATTAGTTTTGTAGAGCTGAAATTGGGCTTACGCTGCTGCAAATTTACTGCTATTTACGATCCCGTCACCGCACCTAACTCTAATATTCGAAATTATACTTAATAATTCATAACTCGTAGAAATCGAATAGTAAACTTATGAAGATAATAAGTTGTTTTTGTTACAACTAATNAACTCTAATATTCGAAATTATACTTAATAATTCATAACTCGTAGAAATCGAATAGTAAACTTATGAAGATAATAAGTTGTTTTTGTTACAACTAATACTAAATATAAAAAATGCCGCCCCAAATTATGTGCCGCCCGGTGCGGACCGCACCCACCGCACCCCCCTAGGTACGCCACTGTCTACCATCCAAATTCCATTAAAATTGGATATGTAGTTTTTAAGGCATGTACACGTACACTTGCAAAAGATGAGCAACAGACTGACAGACACTGAACGAAATAATTTCCCGGATTTCTGAAATGAATTTTCGTATTGGGATTTTTTTAATCGGAGACATAATAAATGGCACTCATCAGGAAAATAATTTCCTAGTTGACTTTATTAAATTAAACTATATTATATACCTATTTTCTCTTCAATTTATTTTATGTCCTTCAACGTTGTCAGCTTAGAGCTTAACCTAATAAACAGTTGTGTTGTGGAAAATCCTAGTTTTTAAGAAAACTTTTGATTGGAATTACAAATACGAATACGCTATACTACTGCAGTATAAAGTACTTATAAGAAACGTTTTGACACTAATACAATAAGAAACTGAAGAGTACTCGTATTACCACACCTTAAACAAACAAATTCCAGTTAAGAATCATCAATTAAAAATAAATGTACAAAAAATATACTTGGGTATGAATTACGAGGCAACCTAAAAGCATTGCTAGTAAAAACGCATGCGCGGGGATTTATGGAACTCCCTACTACTTCTCGCCAGATCGGCAGGTACCTTAGGCTCGAAACCAGTGGCATACGTAAAAACAGAAAACTCGTCCGCCTTCCATCCTGTTTCTTTTTGCCCATAGTGAAATCAGTCAGTCATCAAGATGCCCTTTAAAGACTCCCGGACTCAATCAGTCTATCATGTCAGAACAGTTACTGGTACGCGATCTAGTGGATTTGTTGGGTATGTGTCTATTTGCATTCATTTATTTTTTCTGAAATTTATTAACGCTTTCTATAGAACGTTATATTGTATAAATAAAACAAGATTAAGAGTATATAAATAGAAATAGCGGAGTAAGAGCTATAACTCGTCACATTTATCCATAAAAATTATTTAAATTTAAACCAACACAACTTTGAAATAAAATGTTATACCGCCATTGAAGAAACACTTCAAATTAGAAGTTTGCAAATTAAATACTACGCATCTTTAGGCAATTGTCCGTCAATCACAAATATTCACAATGACTATATTATATTGATAATTATTATATATCTGTTAAATATAAGTCGAGGATAGGTTTTTAATTGTGTAAGAAACATCGGAGGGATTGAAAGCTTTAGGAGGAGTGGAAAGTTGAAGGAGTTGTTAGGTCTTCATCTATTGTTCAGGAATGAGTATGGTCAAGGATATCGGGATGTGGAGTGAAGAGGTTGGAAAGATATTGGCCAAAAATTGGAAAATGCTTTTCAGCGGCCGAAAATGCTGAGCTAACAAAACACCCGAGTCGACTTGGTCTCGCTCGGCCCGGTCTCGCATGGCGTTTAAAGTGAATAGGCCCATGCTAATACATGTATGTATTTGCTTCTCTAGCGGAATCGGCCTCGCTCGGTCTCGCACGCAGTGTGAAAGCCGCCTAATGAACATACATACTAAGTTTTCCCCCTCGAGGGAGGTCGGCGTTGGACGCCATTTTGAAAAAAGGGACCAAAATTCGGTTTTTGCCAAATATCTTCGTTCTCATTGATGATATGACAAAAATAGTTATTATCAAATTAATAGGACTTTAAATTGTCAATAAAAAAGGTTAAATTTAATTATACGCTAAAGTCAATAGTTTCGAAGCTATAGCGCCGCGAAAAGCGACATGATTTTTTGACTTTTTATTTATTATCGAGTGTCAATGTATTTTTCGTCTAAAAATCATGTCGCACTTCGCGGCGCTATAGCTTCGAAACCATGGGCGTAGCCAGGGGGGAGAGGGGGCAGGGGGGGCCCGGCCTCACCCCCTAACGTTTGGACGGGGTATCCAAAAACTAAAATAATAGAATAGACATGTTCTTTAAATTGTTACATCCCTTATAAAAAATAGAGGGGAGTAACAATCTAAAGAAGGTGTAGGGAAAGTTCTTCTTCAAATTGTTACTCCCCTTATGATATCGAAGTTTGATATTCCTTTGTCCAAAAATGTCTTGGACTAAACATCCCTTTTTCTTTAACAAACTCTGACTTTTTTAAGTCTTGCTGTGTTTCTCGTAAACTATGCTTTATTCGATGTTAGTTGATCTCACTATTTCTACAGTTCAATAAATTTGCAAAAATGTAAATCCATCGGCAACTCTGTACGCCCAATAGGTTCCGAGATATGACCCTTCATGAATTGGCAATTTTTTTCAAAAAACTAACATTTTAAGTGTTGTTCTTGCTGTGGATTTTGGGCCACTCTTCCTCTGATCTTGTTCTCAGATTAGTTTTTTTTGCTAGTTGAACCTTTTTTTGGCAACTGGCTACACTAATAATAGCAAAATATTATTCCATATTGGAGCCTGTGTCCAATATACTACAATCAAAATGTTTGGATATTCTTCAGTGTAATAGCCATAAGCATATTAACAGGATTTTAAATGCAATTAAGGGACACCGTGAAACAGCTGATTCAATTTGGTAGGAGCTCTTGCTTCTGGAGATATGATACCATAAGAATTAAATATTGATCATCAACCTCCTACTACTCCTCGGCGCTACGATCCGTGAAGGGCCCTGGCTGCTAAAACATACCCTCGCTACTCCTCCCTATCCTGCGCACGTCTCCTCCAGGAACGAACGCCCAACGTCGTCTTCGACATGCTCCGGTCATCTCCTTCTGGGTCTGCCTCTTCTTCTTCCAGCTCCTGGTCTTCCATACTTCCATCCATCACCCTCTTAGGACTCTGCTTTCCTCTATGCGCACCACATGTCCTAACCGCGGTCTTAACGTGATCCTGGCATTTTTCTCTTCTGAGACAGCGTTCCCATCAGTTATCCGGGATCTCAAATACTTGAAATCTCCGACTCTTTCAAATTATTCTCCTCCGACCCGCACTTTATCCTCCCAGACATTGTTTCTTCTAGATGAAAACATATACTTCGTCTTCTTGGTGTTAATGACAAGGCTGCTTCCCGTAGCGAAACTTTCTTCCAAATCTGCACGCCTCCGAGCTATGATGTCTATATCATCAGCGAAGGACATAATCTGGGTCATTATGTTGAATATAGCACCACCAGAGAGAATCCTTCACATTGCTTTTTCTAATGCCAGATATAAAGTGTCGTAGAAACAACATCTCCTTGTCTCAGACCTTACATGACCATGCCGGTGTCACTTCCAAGGTCCATATGTCTTGCAATAGTGCAGTTACTCTATGATTTAAACGCTCTCCTCCATTCTTCCATAATTCTGCTGGGATATTATTTTCCCCCGGTGCTTTATTTGCATTTAAACTCACTACTGCTATCCTCACCTCTTCTTCTTCTTCCGTGGTTGGTACAAAGATCTTTATCTACTACTTCTTTCTCATCCAGGTCACCCTCACTTATATCTTCCCAATTCCCTTGGTCACTTACTTCCTCTTCACCTACTAGCAATTCCTGAAAATATTCTGCCCGTCTCTCAAGTATCCTTCCCTTAATCACCAATAAGACTAAACACGTTGCGGGGTTGAAACCCTTTCCTCAGCTCCTTCACTCTCTGATGAAAAGAGAACTCCTGGAACTGTTGAAAAAACAGAAACACCGGTCTAAATCTCCAGTAGAATCTTCGGCTGAGCATTGGAGGAGGGCAATACTTATACCATATCTCGATTCTATGATTTCATCACTTAAGTGTAGATTTTCAGAGGGCAACCTCCCAGGATATCTCTACAATCATTTCATTCATTCATTATAAAGGACAGGCTAAGAAGAGCTAAAAGAAAGGGCCCATTCTGTAGCAAATTTTTACAATTTAAAAGATATTGATTCCTTGAGTTGGCCCTCGACGGTCATTGACCAAGGGCGTTAAATACGTTATGGATTAATGTTTGTAAACATTAATTTGTAAATAAACGATTCTGTGCGAGTGAGTGGAATTGTGGTTTCATAAGTAAAACAGATAAACAACTTGACAAGCAGGCTGGAAAACAATGGAAGTAGTGGATATTATTAAAGAAGCTAAAGCTTTTTTTCCCTATGTAAAACATGTACAATTGAAAGATTATTTAGCACTCTGAGGCGATAAAGGTGAAAACAGGCTGAACGGATTATATTTATTAAGTGTTCATAGGAAGCGTGCGTCAGAAAAAAAAGAAAGAGATAGACTTAGAAGTAATTAATCATTTTGCTAATAATCCTAGGAAATTAATTAAATTATATATATCCAAATAGAACAATTTACCACCCTAATTTACTGTATTTGACGTAATTGACAAAATTAAAATTAATAATTATAATAATGTACTTTTAGGTTGATATTTTAAAATTATTTATTATTAAAACAAATTTGGGGATGGCTTAATTTATTTATTTTTTTGGGTCTCTAATGATGGTGCAACTAAATCACTACATTTTTTGAGTCTCTTATCCCCTCTCTTAAGATTTTTCAAACTACTCCTATGCTACCGCCCCCCCTTACAATTTATAGAAAATTAGTACATGTTGGGCCCCCCCCCTGAGTCAAAACCTGGTTACGCCCATGTTCGAAACTATTGACTTTAGCGTATAATGACATTGAACCTTTTTTGTTTTTGGCGCTTGGCCTAATAAAGTAAGGACTGAATATGCAAAAATAAATCTTATGAATAAAGAAAGACATTACTGGGTGAACCAAAAGTTCGGAAAGGGCTTAATATCTCCGGTTATAATAAAGATGCGGAGATCTTTATCATTTATAAAAAAAAAAACTACTTTTATAGTGGGTAATCATTTTTCCCGCCGCCATGGGGTTTAAAAAAATATGTTTTAACAATTTTGAGTGGGGTATCAAATGAAAGGTATTGAAGAAAAGGTAAGAAGAACACTTGTGGAAAGTGGTTAATTTTTCATGCCATGTACCCCCCTCCCCTCTTATAATAAGTAATTTCATGTTCACAACAACGCAACAAAACTCTTTTCACGTTAAGAATTCACCCACAACCATTTTTATTAATAAACAAAACTAACAGTTTTACCACCAAAAAAGAGTAAATTTTTAAACTTTGAATGTCCTAAGCTTGGGTTTGCAGCAAATGTTTTTCTTTTTTAAGACCTTTCTAAAAATGGAGTACTTTATGGGTGTTCCAATTTAAAATTTCAAAGTTGAATCCAATATGGCAGAAAAAATTATTAACTACCAAAAAAGTAGTTTTTTTTTTATAAATGATAAAGATTAATTATACCCGGAGATACTAAGTAGTTTCCGAACTTATGGATCACTCTGTATTACAAGCGTGAAAAATGCCAAAGCTGTATATCCAAACCATATATGGAACATTATCTTCAAAAAGAGAACCACTAAACAATTGAAAATGATCATGAAATTAGATGAATAAAGAAAATGAAAACAAAAAGGGAATGCTTTTAACTTATTAATAGTTAATAAGTTGAATTATAAGCATCATCAGAATTATAAGCGTAACAATGCCAAAGCTGTAGAGAATCCACACGCGCAACTAAACTTCATTACATATTAATAGGCATTTTAGATGGCAACCAAACATATGTATCTGATAAATCTATAATAAATATAAGATTTGTAAAGGGTTTCACAAAAAACGTTCTTTTTAAGGGAAAAATATAGAAACAATCTAGGTTTAATTTAAAATTAAGAATGTCACAATAAATTTGATACAGAAAGTATACAATTCGTTGAACCTGTACAGTATAAATTAGTTTATTTTTTAAATTTACGGCGATTTTAATAAATAAAAAACCTAGTTCATAGAAAGGAGCGTCAAATCACAATATACAGGGAGGTCCATAAGTCTCCCCCTCCCTCTTTATTTTATTATTTACAAATAATTATTATTACTTAATTAATTAATTAATAATTATTATTATTACAAATAATGTATAGTTAAAATTGAAATTTTAATTTTTCAGGATAAACAATGTGAATTTCAGCAGGCTTACTCTAGTTAAACTCATTGAGTTGGTAGGTATTTTTTTTTACATGAATCTAATTTAAAAAATAAAAACTTATTAGTTTAGCCTGTAGATTGAATTAAAATAATTCGTGTCAGCAGGTAAACCAAGAAATTCTTGTATTTCTCAGTCGCAATGTCTGACTTAGCTTTACACATAAACTAACAAAAATAAAAATTATGTTTACCTGTTGTTCTATTGGTTCTAATACGTACATATTAACGTTTGTTTTTTGTCTACAGGCTTTGGGAATAATTATTCTATGGCTGCACTACAAGACTTTTACGGCTGATGGTCAGTTTGAATTATTCGTTATAACGTCTACCTACGCAGGTTTCTGCCTAATTATTCTCGGTACCTTCATCGGACAGATGTTTGGTCAACCAGTTAACAGGACCATGGTAAGTAAATTATCAATCGTGTTAGAAAGTTAGAAGAATCAACTTTTTTTCGTGGTGTCTAAAAAGTATTCAGATTTATTTCCGCAACTATGTAGTACAAGGCCATAGAATATAGAGCGAAAGACTGAATTTAGTAAAATAAAAAGGTAACTTGGTTTTGATGCCTTGATTTTGAGCTGCGGAACCTTACTTTTAAAACCAATTGTACACAAATTCGGAAGAATAATTTTTCTTCATTTACAACTATCTTAATAAAAATATGCATCAACACATATTGCGCCCTATTCCTCTTCAATGGTATAACCAACTTAATATTCTAATTCATAATTTCCTTTTCAAGCTAACTGAAGCGGAAGCACTGTGACCATTCTGAAAAAAGAACTTTTTCACTTTTTCACTTTTTCACTCCGGTTTCAAAATTCCTGGGAAGAAATAATGGAACATTTTTGATGTCGTGACGAATCTTATTGTTATATTATTAATATAATCATGGTATTAATAAGTCACAAACAATTATTTTATAGAGCAATTAAATCTTAAGTTGAGAGTAATGAGCATTGAGATAAATGCATGACAACTAATAATATAACACAATAATATATAACATCAACACCACTCAGGTCAGGCTAAGATATAAGTAGGTTAAGTATGTAGATTTGTTTTAGTATTTTTGTCTACCTACTATAGTCCAGTTATTTTATTCATAAATATGGCTTCTGTTCCAAAAAAATTGGGGCTTCAATCTTTTTTTTGATAACTTTATTTTGAAGTTCTGAAAAAAATATTGAAAATTGGCAACCAGTATTCCATAATAGAGCTGCCTTGGGGAAAAGCCAAGGTCATGGGTCGTTGTT
>KZ651493.1:236975-258542 GCA_001010745.2 Gerris buenoi
AAGGCCGATTTACACGTATTAAGTTGTTAAGTGGTTAACTAAATTTTAACTAAATTATAAGTGACTTAATGCGTGTAAACACTGAATTTAGTAACAAGTTGCAAGTTAAAATTTAGCGAGCAACTAAACAACTAAAATAGAAATTTTTCTATTTTTCTGTTAAGTAGGTGGGCGTGGCTAATTACTGGACATGCGCATTTAGTTAAATGCACAAGTTTGTCGGAATCTCGCTTATAGATTTGCAGATCTTTGTTTATATATTTTTTAAAAATGTTTTATTCGACAAAAATTATATATTTTTTCCAAAAACATACTTTATTTCGTCCAAAATATAATTTGAAATAATTTTTAAAACAGTATTTATGACTTGAACACATTGTTCAACGTCCATTATTAGTGAACTAAACAGCTTAACTAAATATTAAGTTTGAATACGTGTAAACGCTTTCTAACAATTAAGTCACTTAAAATTAAGTTAAAATTTAGTTAACCACTTAACAACTTAATACGTGTAAATCGGCCTTAAGTCACTTAAAATTAAGTTAAAATTTAGTTAACCACTTAACAACTTAATACGTGTAAATCGGCCTTAAGCGAGATTTATATGATGATCAAGTTTACAAACTAATATCAGTCCAAGTATACTGACCCCATAATTTATAGAAATTTCTACTCTTCACTTTGGAGTTGAGCTTTCACATATCTACTTCGCAAAACAGTGCAAAAAAAAGGTTTCGAGCAAGCAGGTTATTCAAAAGAAAAAAGTTATTTAAATATTTGTTGCCGTGGCATTTAATTGATTTTCAGTGTTATAATATAATTTACTTAATAATGTGATATTAATTTGATGATATCATAATTAATTAATCGATAAGTCGATAAATTATTATAGTTTTTTAGTAATCAGTGACAACTTAAATGTAAAAGTGAGAGGCTTAATTAGGTTACACATTTAATGATTTATGTCGTCAATGTCGCACTTTAGTTCTACCATAGATATTTACAATATTCTGAATTCCTAATGTTAGACAAATAATTGATATTTTAGAGTGAAAGAGCGTTCTTTGTAATAAAATTTCGTTGAAATAATGGAGAGGAATAGAAATAATCCGTGGAACAGGAACCCTCCGAAGGGTAACAGATTGTCCGGAGCGAATGGGAACTTGGCTGTTAGAAACCCTTCTGGTGGAGAGGCAAAGTTTAGAGAAGCCCAGGAAAGAATGCACCAATCTGTTAAAAAACATTTGGAAAATGACTATGAGTCTTCCGAAGAAGAGGAAGAGCTTGAAACTCAGCCTATTCTTGGTAATTTTAATTAATTTTGATTCCTTATTTATTATTCCTTAAAACTGAAGAATATAAAGCGGTTTATTGAAAATTGGGCGGGGCCTTACTCCAACGTATTTTTTCGACTAAGAGATATCAACTCTCCTATGAACATATCATACATATTTATGTATATACTCTCAAATTTTTAAATCATACAAATGTACTGTTTTACCAAGGGGACATAATCTCTTAAATGTATAAATCAAGCATAATTGTGCCACCAAACGATTCTCGACTATCATCTCCTTCAAGTTCAGCCTCTTATTATACTAATATTACAGTTAATGTTTACGTATTGAAATTCAATCGTATATTCCTGATGGGGCACCTAAGTTAAAGTTAAATAATAGAACCTCGTTTACACGACCCTCAATAACACGACAGCCTCAATTACAAGTGCAATTTTCAAATCCTCTTGAGATTGCCGTAACACGTAATGTTAAATTAACCTTATAACGCGTCTATTATTATACAAACAACCTCAATAACATGGATTTTTTCCAATTCACAACATAACTCAGGACCTCTATATCAAGTCGTTTTGAGAAGTCAACCTCTATAACGCGACTCTATACAGGAATGGGGGTACCTTGAACAAGTCTAGATGTGAAAACCCCCGCCCATTAACCTTTATAGCACAACTGATAGCCAAAATAATGTTGATAACACGACCCTCAACAAAAAGAGCACCTCAATAACAAGACTGTTTCCTTAATCCCCTTGAGACACTTCTTATTGAGGCTCTACTGTAATTGCAATATGTATGTACCAGTTGATTTATACCTAAAAAAGGATCACTGAATGGTTCAAAATAATCTAATCTCCTTTGTATCCAATATATAAGAAGTTTGAAATCATAAGTATTACCTCAAAGATAATTAATAAATTGTTCAGTAAATTTGATTTTACAGTAGTCCCCCTACGGTAGTATCAATATGTTTCAGTTGCTGGGCTTGTTTAACAAACTGTTAAGAAAAAGGGATATTAACACCTTTACAGTAAGGATAATTTCCTCTTATCTAACAAAACAGTTTTTAGACAAAGTAATATGATCTCTCCTGAGTAGAGAAGTCATTTATCCACTATTCTAAACAAACTTTTGATAAATTGATAATATCAGTGATATTATTATTGGGGCCACTTTGGAGACGAGATCAACAAATTATTCTTGGTATCAGGCACACCATTATATAGAGAAACAAAATTCTTTAAATTTCTTATAATAGTCGCTACTGAGATTCCTACTTCTATCAGGCTATTATACCAAATTACAGTTATACAGTATTGCTTTGAATATAATTTGCTCCGCAGTAGGTATTAGGCACATACTGATTATCAATGTCGATGGCTTTTTACTCTTCCACATGAAAATAAATGATCAATTTTTGCCAGTCTCATTTGTTATTACGAGACGTTTCTTTATTTTATATATATTTTTTTAACTAATTGGAGAATATTATTCTTTTAATAATGTTTAAAATTTTATGTGGTCTAGCCCTAGCCCACCAGATTTTGGAAGTAGTTTTAGTTGACTAGATTTTTTCTCTACCTCAACAAATAATGTGGACTGAACTGCTTAGAAAGCGGCAGTCCCTTGTACTTGTTGGAAATGTACTTATAATTATTTAAAATTTTACTTTTCAGAGTCCGTATTGAAATCATATTCACAGCTTGGTGGACACATTGGAGATTTAGAAAGAACTCAGTCTCATTTGGAAAATACTTTTCAATCTGGATCAGCAGTTTGTCTCATTTGTATTGCAACTGTAAGGAGAGCTGACAAGGTAACAATATCTTAATCAAAGTCCCCATTTTATAACAGATACTAGGCAACAATAATGGATAAAGTTTTGGCAGCACTTTCAAAATTTGAGTTGAATGCAACCTAATCCTTTAACTTTGTTTTTGTTATTATAAAGTTCACTATACTAATTTATATTTAGGATGTATAATCTAGCTATTTTACAACGCCTTAAAAACTGTGTTAACTAATAAGAAATAACCCTAGAGTTTTAATTTATACTTTAATGTAATTTTCAACTAATAATTTGGAAACAAAACAATATATAAACAACTCAGTAACATTTGGAATATGTATATCTATCTTCTATTGTGTTTTGCCAGCGAAGCAAAGATGGTGGTGTGAGAGCACACTCGTCTCTGATAAGTCCTGTATCTGATCTTCTTGATTTGGTATAGGTCCAGAGTTGGGTGGGCATCGTCGGGCCCCTGATGAGTCGGACGCGATGAAATTATGCATGACAGGGTGTAATGCTGAGCCAACATCTTGTTGACTTATTGTCGGATGTTAAAACAGTTCCTATGTGTCTCGCTTGTCGCTTGTGTGACACATCCCTTGGTGTCTCTCACTAACACAAATTGTTTATATCTATTATTTTATCTATATACTTATAATTGAAGTGGTTTGTGTCCTAGATTTGGAGTTGTCAATCATGTTATGGATTCTTTCACCTCAACTGTATTCAAAGATGGGCAAAAGATAGCTTAGCACAACAGAAATTAATTGCTGAAGACCGCCCTAATTTGAAATCATTAGTTTTTAAATGGTTATGGTATGTTAATACTTTTATACTAATACCGAATTTCTAAAAATATAGAAAAATAGGTCATCTTAAATTTAAGAGAAAATATGAAATTTCTTTTGAAATTAATGGAATATTGTATTATTTTTTTACAGTCCCAAATGTAGACAAGAGTACCAACCAGATGTTATTCCTAAAAAATATACATGTTTCTGTGGTCAAACAGAAGATCCAGAATATCAGCAGTGGCTAGTACCACATTCATGTGGAGAGAGATGTAATCGAGCATTGCAGCCAGTTTGTGGTCATACATGTCTTCTACTTTGTCATCCAGGTAATTCTTAATGTTGACTTTCGACTTTAAGTAGAAGGATACATAATATGGCAAATTAATAGTTGATAAAAGCATGCTCTAGTCGAGGAGGAAGAGTCACAGCAGTTTGAGGTTTCCAGAGAAGAATACATTTAATGTCTGTCTTAGCTAGATCCCTATATTAATTCTTCATTCAAAAAACTGTACTTAGTGACTATTATTTATTTTGGGTCAGGATATATTTATACAAAATTTTAAATAAATTTGATGATCAGGTTTAGTTTTAATGTAAGGCCAAAATGAAAAATTATTGACTTCACCCTGTGCGGGGCTGATGCTAGGAATCAGCAGCTATGTTTCCTAGTAGTAATGTACTACATCATCTTGTAAGCCAAGTCATTAACCCTTTGACTGCGGGACCTTTCCCTTAGGGTCTATCCAAGGGCTAAAGTGTTGCAGGTCTGCAAAGCAGCATAGCAGGAGTGAACGAGTGAAATGAAGTTGGGTCTATCTCTGAGGCGGCCGCACAACTAAAGAACCTTTTTGAAGAAGTTCCATTATCCCCTCTCTCGAATGAAGCACGCCTTTCCAAACCATGCGGTATCACCAAGTGATACCTTCCGCCACTCAGTTGAAAATGCTAGATATCACCTGGTGATAACTCCGCAGTCAAAGGGTTAATGAATAAATCGTTTCATTTCAAAAGCCTTCATGAAATTTATCAAGACTAAATTATTTTCCATTATAAGAAAAATACCCTTCAAACCACTTTTCAAAGGCTATCTATCTATATATATAAAATTAAAGTTTTGTCTGTACATTGGTCAGAATTGAAATTTTTTTGGATACTTTTTCGTTTTATACATCCCGAAAACCGAATCCGGCCTTAACTTTTTTCGTGTATGTATGTATGTATGTATGTATGTATGTATGTATGTATGTATGTATGAATGTGTGTATGTGTGTCTGTCGCCTCAGTCAGACTTTATAGGCGCAAAACTGGCTAAATGAAATCGATTAATTTTTTTTCAGAGGTGAGCGCAAACATGTTGTGCAATTTGTAGGCTTGGTTTCATCGAAAAATATTGAGTAGAACCAAAGTTATTAAATATTTTCTGTTGCGGCAGGCGTGTAGGATAGGAATAGAAGGCCTTTAATTAAACTAACGCAGGTTAGTGTTACTTCTTCACCTCTCCAGGCTGTACTGTCTTTGTGTAGAGTGTAGAGTCTGTCTTGGTCTTGGCTTCACCCCCACCCCTTTCCTAACGTCTCCCACTTACACCCCCCACTAGGCCTAGGCTATCCACCATACTATACTATGCCATAATCCCTCATTAGCTTTATAACCGTTGTGAAGTATATAAACACTAGGAAGCATACCCACAAATCCCTAGCCTTCACCCCGCGCTTCGCGCGGGGTGAAGACTAGTTTATTATATTTATGCTAAAATGTATCCCTTTTTTTGTTAGTAGGTTTGAATTATATCTCCGAAAGATCTTTATTACGCATATTAATAATAAAGTAATTTTAAACAATAAATATTACTTTTTCTGTGTAGCTTTCTGATAAATGAGCCACTCCTGCCTTAAAATTTATATTCCAAAGTTTTTTCTGTTTTTATCCCTAATAATTTAATAATCAATCTGGTTTTGATTTCAGGTCCTTGTCCACCATGTCCAAAAGTTATCCAGGCAAAATGCTTCTGTAAACGTCAAACAAAGCAAGCAAGATGTAGTCATAAGTCATGGTCTTGCGGCAAGCCTTGTTCAACTCTCCTAGCTTGTAAAAAGCACAAGTGTCAGTCTCAATGTCATGACGGACCATGTCCTCCTTGTGATAAAACTGAAGCATTCACCTGCCTTTGTGGGAATAAGTCTAAACGTATTCCATGTGCTCAGCTATCATGGCAATGTGACAAGGTATTATAATCCTGTTTATTTGTTTCTGAAAAATGCAATTTTCTCTATTTTTATTGCAATTTATACTGTATTTATCTTTCTTTACAGGTTTGTGGTAAGCCATTCTCCTGTGGTTTGCATAAGTGTGATATCATTTGTCATCCAGGTGGTGGGTGTGGCCCATGCCCAAGGACTCAGCCTAGGTCTTGTCCTTGTGGAAAATCTGTCCAAATACTACCTTGTGAACAAGATATACCAACTTGCGGTGGAACATGTGATAAAATACTTGACTGTGGTTTACACAGGTGTCCTCAACGATGTCATAACTCTCCTTGCGGATCGGTACATATGTTTTCTTTGTACGATTCTTAGTACTAATTTGCCTAAGAATTTTGATTTGTATACTTTCTATATCTGGCGAACTTGAGGCATTGTCTTAGTATTAAAAATATTAATGTACATCATTATTCTTTTGGCCAAATTGCATTTATGATTTCAGTGTCTGGAAATAATTGAGAAAAGATGCCGTTGTGGTTTCAATTCAAAGGAAGTATCTTGTCGCAAGGATTATTTGTGTGAAATAAAGTGTAAAAGAACTAGAGACTGCAATATACACCCATGTAACAGAAAGGTGAGCACTTTTTTTTCCAGGATCCTATCATTTTATTTTAACTTCAAAATATATTTGCTTTGTTCTGTCTAATTTGGTTCCACGGCTAGAGTGATCTATTCTATTTTATTTTACATATTACTATTATAATGGTATTATCTATAATTTGATCAAATGTGTTATTGATGATAATTATTTTTATATGTCTCATTTGTTTCAGTGCTGTGATGGTAACTGTCCACCATGTGAGAAACCCTGTGGAAAGACTTTAAGTTGTGGTCAGCATAAATGTAATTCTGTATGCCACAGAGGTTTGTGCTACCCTTGTCAACAAACCAAGCCTCTATCTTGCAGATGTGGCATGACATCTGTCATTGTACCTTGTGTTAAAAGAAAATTACGTCCACCTAAATGTAACAAATTGTGCAGGTTAGTTAAAACTTGTAGAAAGCAACAGCAGCATTTAAATATACATATGTTGTTTTGTACCCTGTGTTATCTTGCTCTTTGATTTATGTTTAGAATACCGCCTGATTGTGATCATCCTAGTCGAGAGAAGCATAGATGTCACTTTGGTTCATGTCCAACTTGTCGACAGGTCTGTGGTAAAACTCTGTCATGCGGTCATACCTGTCCATCAAACTGTCATACAGCTGTACTTTCCTATTCAGAGCCCAATGCAAAACCAGCTACACCTTGCGATTTGGTACTATGCTATACCTCAATTATTTAATGAAATCATTTTGACTTATTCCAACGTTTCAAAAAATCCTCTATAATGAGATCTACTCTGATCCAAAAACATGCAATGTTTTATTCTTCAACATCTAATAATTTTACTCTATTCTTTTTAAGGTAAATATGTCAGTGGAAATGAAAAAATTGCCTTGTCCTTTGTGCATCGTTCCAGTAGAAGTTACATGTCTTGGTAAGCACGAAACTATTCATGTTCCATGTCACAGAGCTACACCCACAAGCTGTGGGAGGCCATGTGGAAGACGGCTTGACTGTACTAATCACACTTGTCAGCTTCCATGCCACAAAGTACTTGATGAGGTTGGTATTAAACAATGCATATTACTGAAAGATTATGTTTATACACTACTATGTTGAATAATAAGAACTTAATGTTAATTTATGAAATCTTTTATCTAAATTTAAATATTTCTTGAAACTTATGTTATTTTTTTAATACTTCTATCTTTACTGTCTACCTTTAGAATGGGAAGAAGAAATGTGAAGAGTGTGATAAAAGTTGTCAACTTAAGAGGACTTGTGATCATCAGTGCAAACGATGGTGCCATCCACCTCCCTGTGCTGATTGTAACATAAGCATCAAGATGCCTTGCCACTGTAATGTCACATTTGTCTTTGCAAAGTGCCACGAATGGCAAGCTGCAAACAATGAACAGAAAAATCTTCTTCTTTCTTGCAGCAATAATTGCCCTAAACTTGTGAGTGTTTTTAAAAAAAATATTGATGTAATAACCAGGTAACCCACCTAAGATTATTGTTGGAACTTTGATTTTAGGGGGTATCCAAAACATTGGCAAGCCAGCCTTTCAGCAATAAAATTTAATTATTAGAGTTTACTTTTGGTCTCTCAGCGTTTGTCATTGCTAGGCAAACTTTGAGGGATAAAGTCCGCATTTTTTTTGTCTCTCAAGTGACTCATAAAGGGCTTTTTCTAGTTCTAATGACAGCTTTGAGGCCAAAGGCTGGTTCTTATTTTACTTGCTATTGATTTTGTCTTACTATTGATGTCATCTCAATATGCGCTATTATCCTACTAGTGATGCACTGTATAATTATCTAATTATCTTTCATTTCTAATTTTTCTTTTTGAACCTGAACTGAATCATATTTCCTACAGTTCTCCAATGTGGTTAATTTTTACTAAATAATTATAATAAACTTTTTTTTCTCTTTCAATAGCTGAGCTGTGGACACAGATGTGGTAAAAAATGCCATGAAGGAGAATGTACCCCCCAGTCATCTTGTAAAAGGAAAACTAAAGTAACTTGCCCATGTAAACGTCTTAAGAAAGAATTTCAATGTTCTCTTGTCACTTCAGGATCTACTAATTTAACTTGTGATGAACTTTGCAATGAAATCAAACAAAATAAAATTAAGGTGAGACAAATGTCAATCAGTAACTTGTACCATTAATAATTGGTTCATGTCGAACCAATATATAAATATTTGCTGAGTTATTTATGAAGAGAATCAACTGTTAACGAGGATACAGTGGAACTAAATAATTTGGATTAATTGGGACCAGACACTGTCCGAATTACCGAATTTTCTAATGTGCTGAAAAACAATGCAGCAATACTATTATGATTGTTGGGTGATTTCACAGGAACTGTATAAAGGAATCTTAGTTATTATTTGTTAAAACTCAGCTTTTGATTAAAAAACATATACTTATTTACATCATATAAAAAACCAATCAAATTCAATTAAATTATATCTGCGCCAGTAATTCAATTTTTCTGTAGGCAGTCCTGATTTGAGGCTCCGGATTTTAGGGGTCCGAATTATCGAGGTTCTAACTGTACATGTATTTATCAACTGTTTAGATACTTTTTAGAGGATTGATTAGAAACAGATTTTAAACCCCAAAATCCTAAACCTAAGGGACCCAGTAATCAAAGATGCTTTTAGCTATTATGAGAAATGACAAATTCATAGTCTAAGAATGTAATTAACTGCAAATAAACGAATTATTAATTTTCTTTCCAGGAGGTAGAGAGAAGCCAGGAGCAAGCTCGTATAGCAGAAGAGAAAAAGAACAAAGAAGAATTAGAGAAATACGAGAAGAAGATGCAAGGAAGAAAAAGGTCAAGGAAGAGAATAGACAGCCAGCAGAATACTGATGATAATTTCTTAATGAAATATAAATATTTAATTTTAGCCACTAGTTCCATTGTCACTGCCGTAATTGCATTTATATATTTCAAGTAATATTCTTAGAATTTTATTACATGGCATTATCCATTGCTATTTTCAAAAAAAAAAGATTAATTTCAATTAAATATAATATTTGGTATGATTCAAAAATGACAATCTTATTGTTGGAATAATAGAAATTTAAATTTCTATTATTAATTGAAGGTGGTTTCTTAAGCTTACAAATATATCTCTTTAACTTATGTCACAATGTTTTGTTTGGTTTTTTCATTTAAAACAGAATTTGTTATTCCAATCTTTTTCTGTATTATAAATTCACAGTGCATTGCCAATTAATTAATTCGCCTATGATTAAAATATTTGACAAAGAATGCACGCATTTCTTTATCACTTTTTAAAAAGTCATTTTAGGTTGTAAAACTATTTGCTCAAGAAAATATTTCTTTTATTCCAGACATTGATTAATACTTAGGCCCAATTGTCTAAATTACCTATTGTTAATTTAGACCAACTATTGTTAGTTTTAAATTATAAATATTTGTTTATTTCCAATGGAGTGTTTGATTGCTATTTATATATTTAATGTACATAATCTGTATTTGAATAAAGTTGATAAAAAAAGATGAAATAGTCTTAAATTTATTAATACATCATAATTAATTTTTCTTTATGCTTGTGAATTATAAATTAATATTTTAGTGAATTTGTAATATTTTCCGTTTGAAACAAAACATGTAAATATATTATTATCACTGCCTTAAATATAAATCATTTGATGCTGATACATCAGGGAATTGTTCGATTAAGTTAATTGACTCAAAATGCGAGAAATTTCGATTCACTATCTTTTTTTTTAGAAATAAAATTATTTCTTTGCTTTTTAACAATATATAGTAAATTACTATGTCTTGCCATTGTTAATTTTTCCTAACTTTATTAGGTTTAAACTTATTCCACTTTTGAGAACATTGAGACCAAAGAAAGCAACGCATTTACATAGCTTTTTCTGCTCCCTTATTTTTATATATGTATTAATCTTGGTCACCTATTTTTAAATTCAATTTTACTAAGGCACGTTCCAAATAACCAAAACTGTTTTTTTTTTTCCAAATTATTTGTTTATATTATATGCGTTAGGTTTGTTTTTGTTTTCTTGAATGTAGTGCTTTTATAGCTCCTGCCCAAAAAGCACTAGTCATTAAAATTTTTATGTATACACTATGTATGTTTATTTTTTTTTTAATTTTAATATTTTATTATGTGGTTAATATTTTAGATGATACTTGACTTCTAAGGGGATTTCCCTAATGTATACTTTGATTGTTTTTAAATAATTGTAAGGGCAACTTTTGCAATATATCAGCCTATATCATTAAAACGCCTATTGTTGCGTTTTACAACTATCTTCATATAAATAAATTTCAAACACAATGTTAACACAAACCAAAAAACTGCCCCTCTTTTTATTCAATTCTTTTTTCTCTACAACTTTAGTGTGTCAAACTACATCAAACATCAATCTCCATGGTAACAAATCAAAACAAACAAAACAATATAATCTAAATATACATAAAAAAATCCCTAAAAACGTGACAATGTGGTTAATATTTTAGATGATACTTGACTTCTAAGGGGATTTCCCTAATGTATACTTTGATTGTTTTTAAATAATTGTAAGGGCAACTTTTGCAATATATCAGCCTATATCAAGCTGATTAGAAAAAATCTTAGTTGAGGTCCTAATTTAGTAAACTTAGATTAAAATAAAAAAACATTTTAGGCAATGTTAGTTTATTTTTATTTATTTTTGCACTTTTTTTTGCCCCGATCAACCCATCATCAGTTTTTTTTATAGGAAAGGGGATTTGGCCACTTATTCATCTTTTAGATATGACCATCAATTCAATACATGTCTCACTTCTTTAGGATTCCTCACTAGATGTTGATGTGTAGACCTTTGTTTCCGGCAGAATTAAGAGTACATTGTAGTACCGTGCCCCTGGTTCATTATCTACTTCCATATTTCCACAAATTACTAGTCTTGCAATGACACGTCATTATCATAGAAAAACAGGGAGGGAGGTTTCTTAACAAGAGGCAAGAAATCTTTCAGCATTAAAACCCTGTTATTTTGTGATCATTTTAAAATTGAACATGAACGCTACATCCTTTGTGATATTTTTTTTTTTTTTTAATGTAAGATGTAAAGAGTCAATAAAATAATGTTTTTATGTTTGAATTTATTTTAACATTATAAAACTTCTGTACAGATCCCATTTCACTGATTCTATATCTACAATTTTTGCAACAAGCATCAAGGTTTCGTTGATTTGCAAATGGTGCTGATTAAAAAAAAGGAGGAAAAACTAATTTACTTATTTTTGGGGGGTTGGCAGAAGGAGTACCACCATTATTTAATGCCAATTTAAATTAAAGTGCCAACCATACAAAAATATGTAAGGAAAATTTCATCTAAATAGATTCAGTAATTTAGGCACCTTCACAGGTTGTTACCTTAGAACCTACATCTTGCCTGAACAAAAACTTCATTAACCACACACAACAGATCCAGATATTCTGATCTTAGGTTTGTATAATAACAACACATTACTCCAACTAAATATTTAGAACAATTTCTTGGCTTATAGCAATATACGGGTCTTGGATAATAGTGAAAAATTAAATCAATTCAACTGAAATTTAGTTTCAAGATTCGATGAAATTCAACAGTAATTTAAACACCTGTCCAAAAAAACTCAGACTAACTTTCTCATATATTCTAAGTCCCAGATATTTTTTTATTTAGATTTTCAACAAAATCAGCTTTATTTTCAACACTCAGGAATTAAAATTCCTATTTAAACAGACTATATTTTAGAATTTTTAACCCATTGATTGCATAATCTAATTCATGAACCTACCTTAGTGACTGTAAAGAATCTTTAAAAGTTAATTAAAAAAAAATAAAATAAATAGATCCCCTGTGGATGCAAACGTCTGCGGGTGACGGAGCCTTGCAAGATGGTTTTACTCAAGGCACGGAGAATAGAGCTACTGAGGGCTGTACGGAGGGGGCTTGGATCCACTGTGGATTCATCCGTCACCAGCCTTAGACCGGCATGAATCCACAGTGGATTCATCCGCACTGAATGGGTTAAATCAGATTTTTTGAGATATAAATTTCAGCTTTTAGAGGGTAGCACCCTCCAAATTTGGAGCTAAAATTCATTTCTTGATTTCACCTAGAGGTGATGATTTTTCTGAATGTCAGCCAAATTCGGCCCAGAAATGTAGGCTCCACAAATCTGCACAGAAGACAGACAGACATTTCATAAAACCACCTTTTTTTGGACTCAGGAGGCCTGTAAACGTGTTAATCTCTTGTAGTAAAAATATTTTTCTTTTTATGGGAATGTAAAAATTGCATAGCATACATCACAATTTTTGTTTAGCATATAACTAAGTTTTTAAAACATCGTTTTAAATCTACAGTATGTATGTTGAAAGAAGCGTCACGTTGACAGCGCGGGAAAGTTTGACACATTGTAGGGAGAGCCAATGAGAGCTCAAGATTTTGGCGGGCAGTAGGTTGAGCCAACTAGGTAAAAATAAAAATCTCTAGTGGAGGGGCGCGGCCTTCGGGATAACCGATTAAAACAGACCTAGTGACTTTATTTTTACCCTCACATAGGTTGGCCAATCTGAGTGTCATCTGATTTCACCCGCTGTCAACGTGACGCTTCTTTCAACATACATACTGTATAAGCTTTTCACTAAACAGTGAGTGTTATAAACTGTATATGACCCTACTGGAAATCCTGACTCTTGCTTACTAGACAGTACTCGATTCCGAGTTGCTCGACAGTACCATCAAGTACTACTTCATAACACAATATCACAAAAATTTGGATATTTGCAAAAGTGTCTGAAAATAATTCGAATAAACAAATACAGTAGAGCCTCGATAAGAAGTGCCTCAAGGGAACAAGGGAAACAGTCTTGTTATTGAGGTGCTCTTTTTGTTGAGGGTTGTGTTATCAAGGTTTATTTTGGCTAACAGTCGTGTTATAGAGGTTAATGGGTGTTGTTTTTAAGTCTAGACTTGTTCAAGCTACTTCATTCTTGTATAGAGTCGCGTTATAGAGGTTGACTTCTCAAAACAACGTGTTTTAGAGGTTCTGAGTTACGTTGTGAAGTGGAAAAAAATCTGTGTTATTGAGGTTGTTTGGATAATAATAGTCGCGTTATAGAGGTTAATTTAACATTATGTGTTATGTGGCAATCTCAAGGGGATTTGAAAATTGCACTTGTGTTATTGAGGGTCGTAGAAGCGAGGTTCTACTGCATATCTTATTTAACCCTCTTTATCGCAAATCAAAAATGGATAATAATTAACAAAAAAAATCAATTAGAAATTGAAGTTTATTTAAAAAACTATGTATTGTTATTATTATTGGCAACATTTACAATGGTAAAATTAACCAGGTAATAATGAATGACAGAATTTTACATTTATACATTAAATATCGGTATTTATCTTTATGTATAATAATTGTCTTGTGAATAACACCAGATCAGAAAGCTTTAATTACCAAAAGAGTGAAGTATTTAACTTGATTTTTTTTCTCATTAATTTTAACTTAATTTTTTAGTTAAAAACAACCAATGTTTTATTTGACTAGATGTGCATTTCTTATCTAGTGTTTTTCATCGTAAGACGTATAAAATAATGAAAACAAAAAAAAGAACAAGGTTGAGTCTTTATTTCCCCCCCAAAGAACTGGATTTTTAACTGCAAAGTTATGAAAAAGTATTTTTTATTATTTATTTATACAGTTGTAGAATAGTTAGTAACATAGCATCATCTGTTCCGTGTACTAAACAAATACTTAATATACATAAGTTAACCAATATTTATTAATATTTAAAGGTAATGTGTACTCAGTTGTACAAAATTTGAACAAGGAATTAAGTATTATTGAAATCATAAAGGAAGGTATTTAAACATTAAAAAAAATTGAGTCTACGGTCAACTCAGTAAGAGTTTTAGAGAGAAGGAGGAATAGTTAAATAGGATACACAACATATTTTACCTGTACCAACAATTTCACACTTCTCTCTGGAGCATATATATATACTTCTATTGATGATTACTTAGAAATAGACATGGATCCACTATACTGATTAACTTCATAATATTTAAGTAAGATATTGTAAATATTTGCATTAGAATTATTAATTACAGTAAAACTTAATTAATTTTATAAAAATCATAAATAACCAAGGTGAAATAATATTACAATTAGTGTAGCATGGGAAAATCAAAGAAAAACCAATGAGAGCTTAAGATTTTGACATCTACAAAGTTATAAGTAAAAAACTCAAGCTCTTATTAGTTCAACCTCTGATTTCCCCTTACTGTCTGAGTTAACACTAATTGTAATATTAGCATAGAAGTGTTCCTGCCAAACTCCCTACACACTTACATTCAACCCTTTTTTCTTTTCTTTAAATATAAATAAATAATTTAATAGTACACAATACCTTTATTAAGAGGAAATATACAAGGATTTCTTAATTAATGCATGGCAAACGGAACGAGTTGCTACAAGAGGAGGCCATAGTACAAAAAATTGAGAAATAAATCTTAAAGAATTTTTTTAAGAATAAATTTTTTATATTTCTTCTAATAAACAACAGTCGTGAGTTTCAATATTAATAAGAAAATCAGGTTTATAAAAGTAGGAATCAAAATCCTAGGTTTGTCATGAGATGAAAAAATGAGCTGAAGAGGAAGATGTGGCTGAATTAAATAAACAGATGATCATTAATAAAAAAATTTATTGGTACAGAATGTATTATTTATACAATTATATAATATTTAAAATATCCTGTTTCAACAGGTATTTTATTCCCTAAAGAAGGGGTTATTTCTACAGAAAAGAATGCATTTTTATCACACTATTTTAAAGGTTTTTTTAAAGCATATATACCACAATCCACAAGGCTTTAATTTTTTTTTTTTTTTTTTAATAACAGTTCAAGTAGATACATTTTAACTTTTAATATCCACACATGTTACTCTGATATTTTTTATTTAGTTAGAATGAGGAATTAGAAGAAGGGAAGATACTGTTCACGTGTAGAATTCAACCAAATTTCTAGTGCAGTAGACATAGAATATGATTTTAAATATGATAGTGAAAACTCAAGTTGACAGATTTGAGATAGCACAAAATAACCTAACTGATGACCACTCTGGAGGTTCGATAGGTCTGCATTAAGATACTGAATAGCAGAGTTAAGACTACAACTGATGAATAATTACACTCTTGAGTTTTTTTCACTTAAAGAAGTTAGTTTCTAAAATAAAATTAAGGTCTACAATATCAAGTTGGAAGTAGATTAAAAACTGTTAATATTAAAACTCTGTAAATGGTGTATAATATATACTCTCTCTGTCAAAAGTATACATAAAGCAACATCTACCCATTTCTACAAAATAGGTAGTTTAATACTTTCATTATATATTCTAATTAACAGATATCATAATTAGAAGAAGGTTAAAGATTGTTGTACATAATAGGACCAAATAGATATATATAATTACAAATTATTTCCTAGACACATTTTAGAATTAATATAAGATTATGTTTCAATCTTTTTTTTAGGATAGTTACTTATTAAAATTTAGTTGGATTCTTCAAGCAATAATCTGTGCCGTAAGTCAGTGTGCAACTTGTTTCATCTTTCAAAGAACTATAACAGATATATGGTACCATTAATTAATAATAGAGTAATAAAGAAGAAAATAAAAACTGGTAAAAATTAACTTTGTTGCACAGAATTAAGCTTTAGTTCATTGGTGTTAAGTTTATTGCATGGTTTTCTGATGTCCGCATTCAGTTTTAGTAAGTTAATGTTCTCAACAGTTCTAATGGCTTATTCACATGGTTAAAAATATAAGATTAAAAAAAAATTAAAATAACAAAAGAGGTACATGAATTCTGTAATATGAAATTGATTTGACCTAAATAATAAATAAAGAATTCAAGAAGAGATCAATTAACTAAGTGAAGACAACCCTTAAAAAAAAGTCAAAATATTCTTTTACACATTCAATAAAAAGTCGTTTAAAATATTTTGTGATTTGCAAATATACAACAGCTAAAATTAAATTTAAATAAAAATCTCATTAAAAATAATAATAATCGATGAAATTTGCAAAAACTCTATAATAAATATGATGATAATAAGATAAAAATCCATTAATCTAATTGATGGTATGACAAAAAATTAAGTACTACGTTTAAAATGCATACTAAAAAACTGATTTAAGTAAAACTAAATTTAATATTAAAGAAAAAAAAAGCATGGAAAAAAGTTGATTTATTATGAAAATATATAAATTAACTATTTCGTTTGTACTATGCCCTCCTGTAGAGAAACTTCTTCTTTTTTTTATTTAATACATACAGATTATAGTGGATTTATAACATTGATAATAATGTTTATTTATTAACATTCATTTCCACATAAATAATTAATGATAATAATAATAATACAACGCATAGTATAAGTAATTATATACACACACTAAGCAGTCTAACTCCAGATAAAAACTCTTTAGTATAATAACTTTTTTGTAGGTGGATCATTAACCTTTTCCAAGGGTTATCCAAATCCCTACTTATAGACAACATATGTACAAGACAGGAGTGAGCCTGCTAAGGGAAAACCTGGCCCACCCGAATATCACAGCGTTTAACCATGCATTTAATTTTAAATGCACGCAATTAAAAAATACTTTTTTTTTAATTACACTAAGACAAAATATTTTTATCATATTTTAACCCCCCCCCCCACCCCCCCTGGTTATTTTATTTTTCTTCTTGTTAATTATTTAAAAGAAGAAAACACCAATGTACACACTGAATTCCATGGGCCAGGCCAATTTAATCGGCTTGTGTGCTTATTTTTTTAAAATATAAATTTTATTTTTTAACAAAATAAGCCAGTCAAATTAAAATAATGTTGTATGTTTGATAAAATAATGAATTTAGAAAAGAAAAATGTCTTTAAATTATAAATTACAAATTACTTACGCTAATAAAATACACGTTAAAAAATAAAAAAATACATTTAAATAAAATATAAATTCAAGAGTTAATAAATTTAGCAAAGAATCAATAAAGATCTTGTTTTGGATCTAAAGATCACTAAACCAGTTTTAGATTATACAGCATAAGAGAGTTTAAGGTGTATATAAAAAAGCAAGCGGCTTGTCAAAATTGGAGCCCTAAGGTAAACCATTTTAACGGAACACTTAACTTATTTTCTCTATTTTGTTTTAAGGCCTATTTAGCCTGGCACCCAGAGACAACTAGCATTCTGTCCCTACGATCTTAGAAGTTAAAGGCTCTCTTAGAGTCAACATAAAATATTAATATAAATTACCCACATACATCAATGTAGACATCTTACTAAAGTAGACTCATACTTGTAGTTTTATATCAATACTCAAGTTCACAAATGTGTTAAGTTATAATCAAAACCCTCAAATACACTTTGGTAGTAAGCCATGGGATTGCTCACAGGATGGGTCAGCTTTATCCTGACAGGATTAAGAACTAATTAGTCAGATCTAAAAAATAGAAGTTTTAAGTGCTTTTACAAAATTGGCTACATATTGTTAACTCACTTGTTAGTCAAGGTAGTCATCTTCTCATAAATGTGACTAAGTATTTAACTCAAACTAATAAAATACATCAGCAATGTAATACCGTGTTTTTGCATACTGCAAAATACGGTACACACTTGGTGTCTCACTAACACTAAGTGTGTATAATAAAATACATTTTTTTATAAAAATGTAAAATTTTCTTTACAGTTCCAGAGAGCATAATAAAAAAATATTGATTGATTGCATATGATGAGAATCATCATCATGATTCAGTTAATTGAACATTAAATGATTGATTAATGGTCATAAAAATGCTATTAAAGGGATTTAAGAATTCTTATAATTTATTAAAACTTAAGAATTATCACTAGTCAAGAAAATCATTCAACATTATATCACCAATTTAAATTCCAAACTTTTTTTAATAACAAAAAAAAAATAAATAACTATAATTTTCAATCATATTCAGGTTTTTCTCATTCCATTTTTTTTTTAATAATAATTTTTAGAGTAGGTTAATAAAATTTTGACATTTATTAACTAGTATCAGTGAAAAAAATTGTTAAATTGGTTCCTATATTTTATCAACATTGGCAGTAGTATTATATTAGGGATAGAAAGATCAGCTACTACGGACTGTACTGATGCAATAAATATATAGTGAAACAAGTCTCAAATTTCTCCTGTAATAATACAGATTATTGTTGGTGTTTTATTCTTGCAAAAAGCTGCTTGTTTCTTTCCTAATAACATTAATATTATTTATTACTGCTCCAGAGCCAATGTTTTGTACATCTTCTTATAAGTTCTATAAGTTTGAAATATCTTTGTCACATTAAATTAATACTCCCACTTTATCTTTATACCTGTGGTAGTTTTTTTATGATAAAATATTTTTTAGTTTAACCTTATGAACAGGACTCAGAGAAATGTGGAAAGCAGTTCAGCATTGTGTGAAAGATAACTAGACATGATTTCCACAACTTTTCTTTAATGCATGCCACTTTTGATTGAAGAC
This sequence comes from Gerris buenoi, assembly GCA_001010745.2. Taxonomy (NCBI): domain Eukaryota; kingdom Metazoa; phylum Arthropoda; class Insecta; order Hemiptera; family Gerridae; genus Gerris; species Gerris buenoi. Next base: position 256,284 of record KZ651493.1, read on the forward strand.
GGCTTGGTAAAAATACAGTGTTATTAAAAGACAAACCTATACCTCATACAACAGGAATTTATTTATTTATTTTCTGAAAGTAATTAATATTTATATTGTGAATAGACAATTATTGATTAAACCACCAATGTACATATTTAATTTAAGTGAGAATTAATTATCATTATGTTTGATTACCACAAAATATCAGTCAATATAACCTTTTTTTGGGGAAAAAATTAGTTTCCAAACCTTAAATAAAGTAGCACAAATGATAAGCTTCTAGGTACGGCTAGATTTTCATTGCTTTGCTCTTTTTAACATAACTGCAAATGAAAAAAAAAAAAAAAAAAAAAAAAAAAAAAAAAAAAAAAAAAAAAAAAAAAAAAAAANATAATTGCAATAAAATAATGGAAAACATGTTTTTATGGATATCTTAAGTATCTTAATGATAAACAAATGGTAAAAAAAAAAAAATAATAAAATAAAAAAATCGATGAAAATTCTCCAAAAATTAACAAAAAAATATATAAATGGCACCGACATTGAAGGCCAGCAGGAAAACATTACCCTCAGGGAATGATTCAGTTATAATTTTTTAAATTACTAAATAACATTATAAAGCTACAATTTTTTTTACACAAATTTGAAGAATTTCCATTGATACGATGGAAACACTGAGAAAGAAAAAAATTAAATCATAAATCTTATAAATTATTATTTTTTTTTTTTCATTATAAATATATACAGACTTCTATTTAATATATAGCTAAACTTAGGATGGAAAAATATAGTAAACAAAAAAATTGAAGTAATAACAGTCCTTAAAGTATACAAAAAGTTGATAATAATTTTACATTCTATTGTAGTTATGTTTATGATTTACAGTTAACATTTACTTCTTTTAAATTCAAGAATAGTACAAAACAAAAAAATAATAATAAAAATAATAATTTACAAGTCCAAAAGAAAACATAAAAAAGCCCATAAACAAAACTACAATTTTCTAATTATACATAAGACTAATTTACATATGAAATATAAAACTATTTACAATTAAAATTCAACTAAAAAAATTGCTTTATTCAGTATTTATTTATTTAGTTTTTATTTATTTATTTTTTCGTGTATTTTGTGTTCAATATCTACTTAAAGGCAAGTCGTTTGCTTCCTTACAAAACAATTTTTTATTTTTTTTTTATTTTGTCAGTCTCCAACGGTACTAGAAAGATTTATTTCATTTGAGAAATTAAATTAAAAAGAAATTATAAAAAGAAAAGGACTCATTTCTTTAAAAAAAAAATTAAATGTGGTGAGCGCACTGGAACTAAAATTATATTTTGAACCTATAACAGATGAAGTTGTGTCCCAGTTGTCCTATGTGTCGAATAGACTTCGTTTAATAAAGTCAAAACTCATATTAGAAACATGATACAATACGATTCAAAGTCTTCATTTCTGAGTAGTCCTACGGAAAGCCTTCCGAATTTTTCTCTCCTCTCCAGTAGCCGCACCGGGGGCTGCAGTAGCTCTGTGACAAAATAATTAGACTTAGTAAAACTCTGGAGTGTTATCATAAATATAATATAGACCTTTTATTACTACTACAGGCCTGAATAAGAATAAATTTGTTAGTTATGCTGCCATGACCTAACACGTTAGATTTACTTTAAATTTGGAATGGATGTTCCTTGAAGTCATTAAAATTGACTATACCCTTTTTTAAATTAGAATTAACTTTTTATAGTTTGGGAAAATTGAAAAGATGTGGAGCCAATGAGAGCACTGGTTTTTGAATTCGAGAAGGTTGGGCCAACTAGGTAAATAAAAAAGCCACTGGTCCTACCTCTGCCACAGAGATTGAGGTTTTATTTTTTTCCCTCATACAGGTCAGCCAGTCTGAGTGCTAAAAGTGTACAATACTAAAGCCCCTAAGGTGATAGTTCTTCCATGATAGAACTATCATGTAAGTCTGCGTCATACAACTATCGCCAAGGTGTGCAGTATACACAGTGAGAGCTAAAATACCTCAATACTTGTCTTGCACTCAATGTAACATCCACATCCTACATTTTAGACTTGGATACGGAAATAAAGCATTAAATATATTATAATGTTAAATTATAATACACACAGCAAAAGAAATATTCAGATTGCCGAAAAAAAAAAAAAAAAAAAAAAAAATAGAATTTGAGAAAGTCCAACCTTGTAATACTTGTGTATGCATTAGAAACTATCATACGTAAAATTTTGGCCCGATCGAATGACACCTAGGTGGTG
>KZ651493.1:290768-301452 GCA_001010745.2 Gerris buenoi
AGAATGATAATAAATCAGTTAGTTCAGAACGGTCACCCATCCATGTACTGACCACGTCCAATGCTGCTTCCTCCTGCTGCGAAGCAGTAGGAGAGACCACTTTAGTGATGGTCTCTGAAATGAGGAAAAGTTCCAAGGTACTACCCGATTTTTTAATTTTGTCGTGTGCCAAATGAAAGGTATTGGTTACAACAATATATAACACTTGTTGAAAGTGTTTAATTTTCCATGCTTTTTCGTCTAAAGTATTAAAATTTTGAGCCCCCCCCCTTCTGCTATACTAATTTCATGTTTTCAATACCAATGAAACCCTTTTCGTGAGACTTCACGCACAACAAATTTATTGTATGCATTAAATGGAATATTTTATAAGGAATGTAGTTTAAGAATCTTTCTTAATATTATTAATATATCTTTCTTAATTTCTTAAAATTAAGAAAAGAGTTGATAACTACTCTGGTTGGGGGGGGGGGGCGCCAAAGCTGCGAGCAGCCCAGGGCGCCATTAACTTAAAGTCCGGGCCTGAGCGTAGGTAAAAGTTTGAATGTAAAATAAACACTTACTAATGACCGACTTAGATTGGGGACATAATTTATATTTCTTTAGTTTTAGGCTCTATCCGTTAGCTTATCAAATCAATAAAAATACTCTCTTTGTTCGAGAGTAATAATCATAAAAATGTAGTTTTTCGTTTAACATATAATAATCTACAATACTGCGAGAAACTTAATACTAATTGCATCTTTTCGTGAACTTGAGATACTTTTTTTTACAAAGTATATGAATAAAAACACTCCATTTAAGGGTATTCTTTTACTTTGTTACCTTCTATAACAGAAGAAAGTGGTGGGTAACAAAGAAAAGAAGCACCCACTTATATTATCCAGTAACTTTGTCGCCTGAATGTATGAGGTAGTATGCGTCAAATCCGGTAGTTCTGATTTTTTGTAGACTTGTTTATGATTTTGGCCTAATGAATAATCCAAGTTTGTGACCTCGAGCGCCGAACGCAACTTTGTCAAAAATCGAAAAAACCGCGAAAAAATCGTTATTTTTTCAAATTTTGGCGATTATAACCCTAAAGGACTAGTTTTTGAAAAAACGTTTTAAATACGTTTTTAAAGTAGACTAAATTTGCTACAATATGATACTAGAATTGTCTCTGTAGACCCAATAGTTTTCGAGATAAAGCCTTTCAAAGTTTATCATTTTTTTCGAACTTCGCAATTATTTGCAATATATTTTTGCAGAGATGCAGCCCCACAACACCTCTGCGGATGATTTCTTGGGGCTGCACGAAGGGTTGTGGGAACACGTGCAGCTGCAGGAAGGCAGGATTAAAATGCTCATCAGTCTGCAGGCACTGCAGCGGGGCCCCTTGTGACAATATACCTGATGTTGCAGTACTAGATATCCCAGAAGGTGACGATCTGTCCGATGTCGAAATGGAGGATGACTTGTGGGCACAAGACGTCGACGATTCATCACCACCCCAATACATTGATCCAGATACGGACGAACCTCAACTGGAACCTTCCAAGAGGGCTGAATTAATTTTGACCCTGATTATACTATCGAAGCCCTGTACTTTTATGATAGGATGTTAAAAAAGAAACCGAGAAGTGTGAACGATGATGTTTAAGCTAAGCTACGAATAATGTAGTAAAAAAGATAAGTACAACAAATGTTAATAAGATTATTTGTTAGGAAATTGATTAATATTCAAAATCAAAAAATTAAATTAATTTAGCCCACTTGGAACGTCCCAGTTAAGGTTCGTCTGTATCTGAATCGACGTATTGGGATGGCATATCCCCATCAGGGGATGGGGATAAATCGTCGACGTTTTGTGCCCACAAGTCATCCTCCACCTCGACATCGGAGAGATCGTCGCCTTCTAGGATATCTAGTACTGCAACATCAGGTATATTGTTGGGGCCCCGCTGCAGTGCCTGCAACTGATGAGCATTTTAATCCTTCCTTCCTGCAGCTGCACGTGTTCCCACAACCCTTCGTACAGCCCCAAGAAATCCTCCGCAGAGGTGTTGTGAGGCTGCATCTCTGCAAAAATATATTGCAAATAATTGCGAAGTTCGAAAAAAATGATAAACTTTGAAAGCTTTATCTCGAAAACTATTGGGTCTACAGAGACAAAATCATAAACAAGTCTGCAAAAAATCAGAACTACCGGATTTGACGCATACTGTAATGTATAAAGTTACTGGACTAATAGTAGTATCTAAAAATGTTTGATAAGTATAGGATAGGTAACAAAGTTAATTACTATTAAAACAAAGAGATGCTCAATCCGTTGTACCTTGGGACAAAGGAAAATCACACTTTTGAATATATAATTTTAATATCTAAGTTCAATTCTAAATAAAGAAAAACGGTCAGAGGCAACTCTGACAAATTTTCTCATCCTACCAGTTCATAATTACTTAACCCAGTTTTTTAATTTTTTTAGTTTTCATAGCTATATTTAATTATTATTGTATATTTTATCATAATTTATCATAAAAATAATTTCTCCTGGGTGGGGAATCGAACCTGGGCTCTCTCCGTCCGCGTTTTAAGCTATTTTCTGAAGAACTAGAGATTTTTCCCAGGAAAACGGAATTACATCGTTAGATTCGTATTTAAATGGACTACATTTTTTTTAAAATCAAAATCGTCGGAACCGTTTCTAAGAAATAATTTTTTTTTCAGATTTTTGGGGGGTAGTGCCCCCCCGAATTTGGAGCTAAAATTAATTGCACGATTTCGCCTTGGGGTATGATTTTTCTGCATATGTATGCCAAATTTAGTTTATATCGGCGCAGTAGTTTAGGCTCCATTCGTCTGCTCAGACAGATAGACGTCAGACAAGACATTTTTTTAAAAAACCACTTTTTTGGACTCAGGGGACCTCAAAACGTGAAAATCAATCAAAATCTCGAAATCGAATTTTCGCGCCATCACAATAAAAAGGTGGCTAACAAAGTAAAAGAGTGTCAATGACTCTTAATTATGAGAATGGAAATAATCGTGAGATGTGACAGTTTGTAAATGCGAAAGATCGAAAAGATACCAGTTACAGTGGAAAAACCTCTAAGGTATCGACGATGACCATTGACCATTTAAATTTACGATGACCATTTAATTTGATCGAAACCGGTCCATATGTTGTTGAGTTGAGATTTGATCGAGTGCGTAAATTCCACAAATTCTTGGTTGCAACAACTGACAGCACTTAAGTAAATAAAAAAAAGGAAAAGTGCCTCTATTTAACAAAGTAAAGTAGGTTTTAGAAAATATTAGTTTGGTATGAAAGAATAAAGTATATCTAGGATACATTATAATATATTCTACGTATACGTATATCGTGTATGCAAACATAAATAATTCGTTTATAGAATAAAGGAGTTGCCATAAGAGGACAGTGGCCCGGGTATCCTTATACGCTACGAGCCCACTTTCTCCTTAAATTCTTTTGCCTCGATGCTGCGACATCTCAAGCTCCTCTTAAACTTTCTTTCTCCTCGTAGCTTCGAAAAATAAAGGACAAGGAGTGAGGGAATAATAAAGGTACAGGTGAAGGAGTAAGGGCTTAATGACGTAACGTGAAGACAAGAGTGAAGCGAAGAGAGGGGGGTGAAAGTTAGGTGACGTCAGGCCTGTACAGTTACCAGCCTAGGTGAGACTCTTCAGTGCTAGTTGAGCAGGTGCCGCGCTAACTTCTAAACAATACCCTCTTAGTTAAACTATACTGCCTGCCATACAGCTAAGCATGGCGGCGTACGTCGCTCCTATATTAATCGCCGCAACAACGCTACTTGGGATTACTATTGCCACAGAAAACCGTGAGTACCTTAATATTTAATATATAAGTAACAACATACTAATTATTTTCTAAATAAATATGCATTAAAAAAAAAACAAAAAAAAAAGCTAATTTAATTATTATTAATTTCAAAAATTAGCTGTTTACAGTTAAAAATTAAAAAAAATCATATTTATTCCACTAAAAATAAATCATCCCATTGAAGTGATCCAAACCCGTTTATTTTGCTGAATGACAAAAATCAAATTATTTGATTGATCTGTTTTTTTTCAGTACCAACATAAATAAATGTCATTTTAAAAACATGATTACCTAAATTAATATTTTTAATATTATTCAAAACATTTACAATAATATTCAGTAAGATCAGTAGAGATATTTAGATCATTGCCGGTATAAACTCTTCATGGTTATCCTGAAGAAGGCCCAATACACAGAACAAATTTTATTGAAATTTTACGTTTAAATTCAACTGATAAGCCTAATCGAATTATAAATAATTAAAAATAAATTATGAATTCTATTTACTACCCCTTTCATGCATGTTCAATTTATTATTTAAAATTTTAAGTTTAATAGTGTTAATGGATTAGTTAGTTACCATGTTTTTTTAAAAAAACGTAGGTAATTTTAAATATATTATTCATTAGAATATAAATACACATTTATATTTCTTATTTCTATTATTATTCATTACTATATATTCAATTAACAATAATGCTTAATGATTAACTATGTAGGTTTATCATTTATTGACGTATGACATTTTTTATGATTATATTTATTATAAAACTCTATGTTTATTATGCTCTTTAAGACCCCTATACACGATCAAAATGTTTGCGCAAACATGATGTTTGCTGTTGTTGAACAAACATTTTGACCGTGTATGTGGCTGTTTGATGTTTGCGCAAACATCATGTTTTACGTGTATGGCCTAAATTTGCCCGAAATCAGGTTTGCACAAACATGCTTGCGCAAATATTTTGAGCAAAATGTTTGAGGGGACCTTAAGAGTTGGGTTATACAGGGTTAAAAAGTGCTAAGGATTAATTCAAGAAATTGCCTACATTTTTTATTGACTTGACCTAACACTTCATAGCGTAAACATATGACCGCACTACCTTCCTAATAACAATATATTATGTTATTTTTATATATAGGGGAAGGTGGGGCACGTTGATACAGTTTGGGTTTACAATTTTTCAACTCAGCAAATATTAAAATATTAACTAATAAAAAAATGGTTACCTGAAGCTAATCTCTTTCAAAATACAGGGTAATTTTATCATAAAGGTTTCATGAATATGTTTTAGTAAATTAAATCCCCGTTGGCGGGGTAAGTTGTTACAAGTATGGGGCAAATTGTTACACCTTATATTACTACTCAAACACATCATTTTTGAAGTATTATATTATTTAAATTAATAATTTTTATTAAAAATATGAATATATTAATAAAAACCTTGGACCCTAGTAAACAGAAAATATTAACCTTCACTACAAGAAGGGATGTTTATTTATGTTGTTAAGTATGTTGGATTTAGGTGGGATATTGCCACTGCAGATCTCTGGGAAAGGTCTGTCTGTGACCGATGATGACAAAAAATGGTCGTGAGTAGAAATCTATCTTTCAAATTGACTGATACCTGTTAAAGTAATGCCAGAAATTATATTTTATGGATTAGAGGGGCGTTTTTACTAGTAACAACGTGTCCCACTACTTTTGTAACAATGTGCCCCTCAGTCCGCCATTAAATAAAATATTTATTTATATAAACAAAAATTAAGTTAGTAGCAAAAGAATAATTGAATAATAAAGCTAAAGGTTATATTTATTAATAATAAAAATGCTGGGTGCGTAACGTTTAAATTAGAGGAGTGAGGCGAGATGGAAATAAACAAAAAGAAATAACTTATGACTCGTGCAAATACGTTTTAATAATATAATCAACCCATTCAAATCCGAACCTCGTGGTAAACTGATCCAGAAGCGTGGGTTGTAATGTTGTGTCGCTGGTAATAGTTTTGGGTTCCTGACATCTAGCGTTATTGTTAAAAACAGCATGTAACAACTGCCCCCCGTAACAACGTACCCCACCTTCCACTATTAATAAAATCATTTTTCAGTTGAATAATTTAAAAACAAAACAAAAAAAAATAATAAAAAGATAAACGAGTTAATAGTATTACCGGTAAAATATTTATGTACATAAATATTATCCAAATATGTAGTTTGTAATACTCATAAAAGTAACAAACTGTTAGATTAATTAATCTATTTCCTCCTTCAATTTGTGATACAAATTTATATGTAATTATATTATCTAATCTAAGGGATGCTTCTTAGAAGATGCAAATACAGGTATAAAGATTCTTAATATATTCAACAAGAAACATTTAATGTAACTGCATTTACCCTTTTTTAAAAATAAATTATCTGTATAATCTTATTAAATATTTTTTTAAAATACTCCTTAAACTCTTTTCTCAATCAAAGATCTTTTACTTATAAAAAGAAACAAATATTTTACAGCAAAAAAATTACTTAAATCCTATCCTTTTAAAGTGAATAAAAATTCAATTTATAATATTCCATATCATAAAACACAAAACACCTAACATTTAGTAAATGAGTTTTTGGTACAATAATGTTTTATAATACGTTCGTTAACATTTTAATCAAATTGCGTTACACAGAATATTAGGTTATTTATTTTAAGGTAATTTCGGCAAAAAAGGAATGTTATATGATTTTTACTGACGCAGAACCAAATCATGTAATAGTCATATTATATGAAACAATAATTAAACGTGTGAAATCTTTATTTTAATTTTTGGAGCAAATATAACTAATTGGAATTAAATCTCAAATCGATCAATATTAGCTTATCCATGATAGGAAATTTAACATTATAGTTAAATCGCTTTATTATGTGTTACTAAATAAGAATCTAATAACAGTCAGTTGTAATGAGAAATTAACTTTTATCTTATTTAGATTTTAATCCCATTTAATTATGAAATACCAAAGGGAATAAATACCCTTTTCTAGCGTCAGTATACCTACAGCATTGGAATATACCGCATTATAGAGTCCTATACAGGACGTCCTTTAGAACAGTCCTCGATTTAATCTCAAAATTTTAATATGTATCTTATGGTTCACCTTTCTTTGACAGATTAAAGCGCAAACCTTCAGAATATATACAACTATCATTTTCAACAATCTAATATATATATATTGTAATAAAATTCTAATAGAATTAACATTATATGATAAGTTATATTATCTTAAAAATATTTCTCTATTATTATATGAAATTATGTTTTAAAATAATTAAATTAGTGGATAATATTCCTATTTATCTAAATAGAAATAGAAGTGTGTTACTTTTAGTTCATTGTGTATACTATATTATGTATTTACATTGTTTTGAGTGCTTTTCGGAGCTATTTTTTTTATTAACTAAAGTAGTATATCATCGGGTATTATTAAAGGGTAAGTAGGAAAGGATTATAGTGATATTATGACCGCGGCGTTGAAATCCCTCTTGTCTCCTAGACACCGTTAAAGTCTCCTAACTCTTTAGTAATTTTCAGTCATTCATATCCACAAAAGAAAATTACCAATAAATATAGGTAAAAAAGAATATAGCTTAATGTATTCTAGATTATTATATATTTGATAATCATTATAATCAATTGTTTTATGATGTTAAACCATTTCAATGTAAACTCTTATCTCTGTAACTGAAACTGTAGGAATTCGTGTGAACACAATTATCGATAAAGTCAATAAATAATAGCTGCTTTACATATAATTACTTCGTCGAGTGTTTTCTATTTGTTAGTTTTTTTTCGTATAGGTACTTCCTGGTTACATTTAATTATTGTGGTTCATTTTATACACAAGTTACAAGTATACCTTACAAATATTTTTTCACTAGCTGCCTCTGTTTTTTTTAACGCAAATTAAAAGATACAATTCATTTTCCGATCGGGGTATTATTTTTCTGAACAGATTTTTTTAAAAAAAATGTTGGGTACAAATGGCTTCAAAAAACAAATCCCTCGCAATCAAATTTTTACGCTTCATATTAAGAATTAAAATTTGTACAAATCTGCCAATTAATTTGGCTCATAGCTTCCTCACGTCCTATCCCGTGCTTTAATGTTTTTTATTTTTTTTACTCATTACTTTTTAATTTATTTAATTTTATTTAACTGTTTTGCTTTTTACACAAATTAAAGTATACTTTTAGCAATATTTAATCTTCTACTAACAAACAAAAGAATACTTTTCCTCATCCATATATTACACCGAAATTCTCCAGAATATAAACTAAGTTCTAGCATATTTTAACACATTTATATATAGAGTTAGGCATTCCTTATACTTTAATTATAACAATGCATAACAGTATGCTCCACACTAAATAATAAAATATAAAGTTTAAAATAAACGTTAAAACAAATATTAAATAAGCTTTATTATTTGACTTAAAAGATCCGAAGAATAAACTTTCTAAAAATGTAATTATTAAGCTGTTATTTACCATTTAGACAAATAAATTTGAAAGAGTAATTATACTATAAGACAGAAATTACGGAGGAACGAGAGCGGTGTCGACGACCTTACAGATTAATATGCAAGGTATAATATGGCATATAAGGCACCTTGGCCCTGGCTTTACACTCGCTCAGTCAAGGCTTTTGTTTGTATATAAACTCTTCACATGTCTAAACGCACTTTCTTTTTATACGATACGATATGATAACTTGATAATGCATAACTTCTCAGCACCAAGACAATTAATAGTGATGTTACTTCGACTAACATAGCATAATATTTTCAAATAAAAAAGTATAATTCCTTATTGATTTAATTTATTAGAAAAATAGTTATTATTTATTATAATTCTTTACTCAAGGCTCTACCGCTCTTTGAGGGTAGAAAAATCACTAAAATCAAAATTTTATTGGTTCAAAGCAAGATATCAAAAATCTAAGTACAGGCTTCATTCTCAATTTTAATTCGACACAATTTGAGCCCTATTTGAACTCCGTACTACAAAAAATACTACAACTATTTCAATACAACGAGTTTTATCGTTGTATTGAAATGGCGCCTGTACTATTTATCATAGAACGTTGAAATAGGGCTTAAATTGTGCACAATTTAAATTGGGAATGAAGTCTGTTCTTAGATTTTTTATATCTTGCTTAGAACCGATATAATTTTAATTTTAAAATTGTTCCTAACCTGTTTTTCCTAACCTCAAAGGGCGGAAGAGCCTTAATGGTTTTAGTATTAACTCCTAGTTTTAAAATTATTAATTTACTAATACTTTAATAATTTTCATTGATAAGATATATATAAGATTTTCTATTACAAGTACATCATATGTAATTTATGTATCCTAGGGCGTTAATTATAATTATAGTCTTTTCCTTCTGTCTATAAACATAAACTAAGCCCCATTTTTGTTTTTTATACAAAAGAGTTTATATTGTTTAGTCTAACTATACCTATTAAAACAAAGGGATATTCAGTACAATATGTCCAATATTTGGACAAAGGAATATTTATATTTCTATAAAAAAAAGTGTATATTAAGTTGTACGAAAGTATCGAAGAAAGTATATTAGATTTTAAAAAAGGGGGGCCCTTTTCTATATAAGTGCTGACTAACTTTGCGGTGCAGCCACCTAAGGAGTGGTCACGCCCCCAAAGGGAGTCAAAAAGCCTATCAAAGGGCTTGTCTTTAAATATGAGCTCCTAGGTCCTTAAATTTTTATATTGACTAATCAATGCCTTCAAAATGATTAATAAAATACAATTAATATTTTTAGAAACGTTAAAAATTAATTATATTAGAAGAAAAAGTTAGCTTGATGTAACGGTAATAGTAGCTACTCGTTAGAAAAATAGAAGTGGAGGGCGGAAACCACTCATCCATTTTAAGACCTTATGTTATTCTATGTCAGGTGTTTTTTCTTCTTCTTCTATTTTTTCTCTCTTATTTATTTCCCTTGTCTTTTATTTTTAACGTTTTTTTCTTCCATTTTAAAGTTTTTCTTATTTAACACTATATTCTTGTTAATATTATTGCTATAATAATCATATAATATAGCTATATACTTATGTGATCGAAAAAGTATTTCAATCAGTTCAATGACTGACCGATTAAAGTAATCAAATGATAACTCTATGGTTTTTTTTGACAATAAATCGCAAAGAAGACTTATTGCACAGTTAAACACTATCGATTGTTTCTTAAATTTCAAATCTATGATAAAACTTTCGGACTTCCTTTAATAATGAGTATGAATATACTCGAATACATGGGCGCCCATATGAATTATTGTAGGGGGGGGCCACCATCACCAGTGAGGAGGAAGGGGTACCTCCTGTAGAGGGGGGAGGTACCTCCTTTTATTAACAGTAGACGACGCCCATGCAATGGCAAAGTTATATGAAAAGCCTTCATGATGTACACTGTTGAAAATCTCTTTACTAGTACAGTAATTGTTATTATGTACATTTTGAGGAGATAAAATGGAAAAATATATCAAAAAGTCCACATATGCGTATTTATGTATGTTCTTTATACTACTTTGCAGTTTGAATCCGATCTCGATGAAAATTTGCAAACTTGCCCTTCAAAGCAAGGGAAAATTTACTGTCTGCATGAATTTCCGAAATTTAAATTTTGGTACACAGGGGTACGGGGTACAAGTAATGGATACGGGGTCTAAGTAATTACTTTAGGAGTCATTGTTGTTACTTACAGTTTAGTCATATTTTCATTTAAGAGGGGGTAAATTTGGGATATGTACAAATTATCTTATCACCTC
>KZ651493.1:303582-325815 GCA_001010745.2 Gerris buenoi
AATTTAATTTCCCATAACCATTTCTCAATCCTGAAATAATAAATTCGTCAAAAAATGAAAGAGAGCAATGAATTCTAGAACTTAAGTTTCACTTCTAGTGCTTGAGAGCCTCACACATTTTTTTTTTTTAACGAAATATTCTATTATCGGCGTCTGTATTGAAAACCGGGACATTTTGGCATCCCGAAAAGTGTTTTCGGGAGACAAGTTCATGATTTAAAGTCAGAAACCGGGACAATTCCGGAACACCTTGGCGCCTGGCATCCCTACATCGGCGTCGTCAGAAGTAAATTATTGTGGGGGGGGGGATATATTGTGGGGGCTGTGAAAATTTTACTTTTATTTGCCCTCCCCTTGAAAATTTTGAAAATATTACCTCTCAAAACAACGATTTTATGCATTCCTGATATATGAAATTTGGTGGTATGTTGGTATGGGGGCCATGGCCCCCCCCTGCCCATAGGTATGGGCGCCCATGCTCGAATAATTTTGATCATTGTGTATAATAGTAATAAAAATGGAATTTTACGTTAAATGTATTGTATACATTGTTTCTTTGTTGTCTTGAATAGTAATAATTTTCCAAATAGATTAGCTTCAGATAGGCTTTTATAATTTTTCATAAGTATTAACCCACCTTTGAAATAAAATGGGTTGAATAAAGAATAGTTTAATTTTATTATGTCTCTGTGGTAGTATAAATTTCCTGTCATATTTTTTTATTATTCCTATTTTTTTTTAAACAGTATAATTTGTGTAAATTTTCGCTCATACCTGGGCATCATCTTTATCTGAGTATTAAGAGTAGTATACATTTCAAAGCCTTTATTTATTTATTTATTTTTTTTTAAAAATAAGAACATTAAATCAATGTTTAGTCAGAGTGATATACGATATCAGTTAGTAACAGTTTAATGCATAGCATATAGAAGAATGTGTTTCCTTTTTCGTCTAAATAGGAGTTTTGAAATTAATACAAATCTTATTATTCAGACAAAGGCATGATGATGCACAGGTATGGACGAAAAGTTGCACAACTTATACTGTTTTTATAAAAGCAGAAAAGTTTTTTAATGATCACTGATCACCCCTAGAGAAAATTAATAATTAGAAAATTAAGTGATTAACCGAAGAAAAATTAATATTTTTTGAATTCTTTATCGAATATGATCGAATCACTGATTACTTTCAAATAGCTCTCTTTTTTTCAAAAAAATAATGTATATAAAAATAACGAAAAAAATAAGTTTCTAATGAAGTATAATTTATTTTTAAATTTCTAAAAAATGTATTTAGGACAGTAAATATATGATCTTCTTCTATCCTTATAATAAAAACAGGATTTGTTCAATAAATTCAATCTTTGTAGAATATTTTAATTATTTAAACTCTATATGGTGACTGAAGGTAAAGGTAATGATGATGGAGGGTTAGGTTTTTTTCTCATGGTATATAAATTTAATTGGTGTTAGATATAGTTGGATAAGGCTAGAGGGAATACAAGTGCAGAGTGGAACCGGTCTAAAGAGTAGGTCTAGAGTTGACGCTCGACTTATAGCGGTATCACTTGAGTCTGTCCGTCTGTTCGTCTGTCCACTTAAACATGACTCAATTACAACTTCATTTTACCCATTTATCTGCAAATATCATTTTAAATTTTCCTCATCTTCTACAATTATTTCTCTGATAATCATTTGCTCTTTAACAAGTGTTTTGGAAGAAACATTAAATTATTTCCGTGATACTTTACACTATATTATCCTTTCTGCGTATATTATTTTATTCTGGATTTCTTTCCTTAGTCTAACGGGTATTTATCAAATAAAACTTCATTTGCTCATTCTGTATAGCAATATTTCAACTCAACTTAGGTCATTATCAAGCTTATTCTATTTTCTAGAATAACATTAAAATTTATTAATTATTTAACATTAATTTATTTGTAAGCGGCACTCTTTCAGTGCTTTTTTAGATTAGTACCCCACTAAAAGTAGTTGCAAAAGTATAATAGAAGTCATGAGGAAATACATTATTAATTATCATTAAACTTATTATTAGGTATTTTAGTTTTCTGCGAGTTACCACTAATTCATGCATTGAGTGCAACTAGAAAAAATCGGTCCGAGACAACTCAGACAAACTTTCTCATATATGTACATTTAATTACTATTGGAAATATCATCAAAAATATCATAAAAATTACTTCTCCCGGGCGGGGAATCGAACCCGGGCTCTCTCCATCCACGTTTTAAGCTATTATTTCAGGAACTAGATTTTTCCCGGGAAAACGGCTTATATCATTAGATTCGTATTTAAATTTACTACATTTTAGAATTTTTTAATCAAAATCGTCGGAACCGTTTTCGAGAAATAATTTTTTTTCGTGTTTTTTCAGAGTTTTTGGGGGGTAGCGCCCTCAAATTTGGAGTTAAAATTCATTTCTCGATTTCGCCTCGGGGTATGATTTTTCTGAACGTGTATGCCAAATTTCGTCGAAATCGGCCCAGTAGTTTAGGCTCCAGGCGTCTGCACAGACGACAGACAGACGACGGACAGACATTTTTTAAAAACCACTTTTTTGGACTCAGGGGACCTCAAAACGTGTAAATCCATCAAAATCTCAAAATCGAATTTTCGCGCCATCACAATACTTTCTCTTTATATGAGAAAGTAAAAAAATTGTAACAATACTAATAAATTTATTACTATTAAATTGTAACAAAATTGAAAAAAATTGTAACAATACTAATAAATGTACATTTATTAATTGTAGTAGTTGTAAAATATGATACGAAAAAGTCAGGTCCGGTTAATTATTTTTTTTGAAATCATATTTGATAATCCTAATCGTTAGTTGATTGATTAAAATATATGGGATTGACAGCTTTTCCTGCTTGAGGCCCTACACAAAGTAAAAGAAGGTGTCTGAGCGCTCCCTCCCTAGCCTTGTCAGACTTCTTAGTCTCTTATAACGACAAAAATTCTTGGATTGTTCGATATAGTCAATAGTCATCTTAATTATATTTTTATTTGGGTAGAACTACACTGGGTGCCCCTGCCCGAAATTTATTATTAGACTCCTTTTTGGAATATCACTCGTGAGGTGACGCTATATGAAGGGGCACCATTCACTGTAGTTGAGCATTTATTTGTTATATTCATGATACAAATTAAAATTTTAGTGGTACTAAGGAATGCAGGCTTACCCTCTTCCTCTTCTGATCTCTCGTTTTTTGCACTTTTCCGCCGTCGCATCTTTTTACTCTCGTATAGAATCTAGTACATAGAACATTGTTCACATAATTGTAAGATACAAAAATATGTGTCAGAATCCAAAGACATTGACAACTGCCAATGTTAAAGTAGTTATACAAATAATTCTCCAATACATTTACCAGTTAGCATTCACTTTTATGTTTATAAAATCTTAACAGCTCTTATAGTAGCTTATGGTATAAACAGGAAGCTTTTTACTAATCTGGTGTAGGTTTTTAAGGGACAAATATAAGAAACCACAATTTTTTTTTATTCATATGTTAAAAAGTGTCAGGGTCACAAAAGAAAAATGAAATGCCAGATGGCTAAAATACCATCGAGTTCATCTTGATTCGTATCCCTCGTTCCTCGTTCTACCCGAAAATTTTTGGGTCTGTTTTAGAAGGATGAGGATTTAAGGATACTGGGATGTGCAAAATCAGGCAACTAACGGTGAGAGCCGGCTTACTGTTACCATGCAAACAAGACCCTGACTTCTCTTAACAGTATGATTATATCTCCTTAACTCCTGGATCAATATTCAACACGCGTTTTTATATAGTCTTCCAGTACTTTCGAACATTTTTACTTCAAATAACTAAGTTCGTATATCATGCTTAATATCTTACCAGCGCTTAACATATGCATCTTCATCTTGTCTCTCTTCATCTTTAAAGGCGAAAGATCTCAATCAAATCTTAAAAATAAAATGAAGAACCTAAACTACGTTCAAGGAATTTATACTTCTTTTTATTTAAGCTCAAAAATTTCGATTTAAAACATTAAAATTTAGTTTTATTATTGAAATGCAGATTTATGAATATGTAAACCCAAATATTAATACTACCGGAGAAAGTACTGTAATAGTAAGACTGTTTTGAATTTTGTTTATACCTCAAAATATCATCAAAACGACTAATTATGAAGAGCTTTATTTTGAATGCCTTTTAATAGCTTCAGTTTAACTTATTCCTTAATAGCTTCCGAGACTCGATGAACCTCTATTGTACCCTTTCTCAATTAACACGGGACTTATACGTCTAACTATAAGAATATTACAGTTATACACCATTATAAATAACTATTAGGCCAAAAGAGTAATAAAAGAGCCAAATAACTTGAGAAAATCTTGAAATAAAAAGAAGCAAAAAGAGATTTCGTGATGCCACGATTAAAATAATATTTCTCTAAGAATTGCGTTTAATAATCTTTGCTCTCTGTTTTTTTTTTTCAATAAGATGTCTTTTTAACTTTAACTCCTATCATAATAAACAGGTAGGTTGTCCGGTGAAATCCGCGTCACGAAGGGGATGACGTCCGAGGGGTTCGCTTCCACTACTGGAAGCATCTTCAGGGGTGTGGTGTGGTGTATCGTGATGCAGCATGGAGTATGTCTTGTTGCTTTAAGTAAACATCACGATGCACTACACCCTGGAAGATGGTTCCAGTAGTGGAAGCGAAACGTCGGACTTCATCCCCTTCGTGACGCGAATTTCACTGGAGAACCAAGCTGTTTATTACAAGTCTACCAGCGGAAGCCTACGCACCAGTTCAACTCCTATCGCAAAGATTCGTTTTGTTTTGGAACGCCAAATTAGAACTCGAACTTTTTGTACTTGCTCTTTAAAATCATCAAATATTTACTCCTCTTAATAGTTGTGAAGAACAGCTGTTTTATTTTATTAACGTTATATCAATTTAGGGATCATTAAATATTAAATAAGTGTTAAGGTAGAGAAAAATATTTTCTATAAGATATCGATTATGAAATGGAATGCTAAAAGGTACTGTAAAAAGAGCTGTAGCAACAGTGACGGCTTTAAAAGAGGAATTATATTATTGTAAAAAGGAGTGAGGTGATAAGCTTGGCTGCGGCTAGGGGAAGCGGTCACGGTATTGATGTACCACCAGGAGGATTAACCATGGTAGGATATGTAGAATGTTATGGAATATGGAAGGCTTCCTCTAGCTAGATCTCCCGTATAGAGATGACGACCACAACAAGCGAGGCTGGCTAAGGTTTTGAGAGCGAGACAGGTGTCCTACTTTCGGACCACTCCTTCGATCTTATGCGCTCGACCCTCCTAGTACATCAGGTGGACCAACATTCATCTATTTCGTACCTTATACACGCCTTCTCAAAAATAAATGAGAACCCAATGTCCAAAAGGTGTCTAATCTTTAGGTGAATTCTAAATCTAAAAAACACAAAAAGGAAAAATATATCTCAGAAATCCTCGTTAACGAATCGAAATATTAAAAAAAGTTGTATCCTCAAATCTTTTTTTAGACTCAGATTTTATTTTTATACAAAGCTCCTAATTTTGCTAATGGTTTTTCTCATATCTCATAGTATTAGAATATATAAGTCTCGTAGATAGAAGATAAGATAAGTCCTTATAATTGTGAAGACATCTTTAACGAAAAAAATCGTACGACTCCAAAAATATTAACAATGTTGCCGTACAAAACCGGATTTTGATATCAAATGATAATCTTCAGGCCTAAATTAACAAAAACTACAACTCCGAAATAGATAAAAAATCAACGCGCAATAACCAGTTTTTCATATGTTTAATTTTCTACTAGAAGAATGAATCCCTTGAATCATACCGGATATTTTAAATTCAAAAATTTCTCCATTTCTATTCCCAAATATTAATAATGTGAAATTTCATTTCATGACATTTCGAAGAAAATACAAACAGGTTAGAAATACTGTGTCAGTGTTATGAATTAGAGAAAATAAGGATATGATTCGATTCATCTTTTAATTTAATTATAGGAGACGCAGCCAATATCCTTCAACCTTCAAATTCCATCATATATATATATATATATATATATAAAATAATGGAGAGTGTATTATGTGTACATCAGATCTGTAAATCACTATAGCCGAGCTTACAACCTTGACATTCCTTCTGTACGTACAACAAACGAAGCAAAAATCGAAACCATAATGATCGATTAATCTTTTGAAAACCATTAATATTAAATTTAGATTCTAAGACGGACTTAAAAGATAAAAATAAGAGAAATGGGCTGAGTTTAAATTGCTTTTTATACCTACGCAGGTTTAATGAAGTCCAAGATTAGTTTGCAGGAGATCATTAACAATATCTATATAGACTCTGAGATGTATTAAGAGTTGCTTCATTTGCTATACTTGTTGCCTGATGATGTCCAAAGCTTGCTATAAATAAGAACCTTTAAAGCGCTTAATAAGAGCCTTTAATACTAGGAACAAATCCAAGACAGACGTAGAAGATATAATATATAATTAGAGCTGATACTTAAAAAGATAAGAATGAAGTGGGATCTAATCCGCTCTCTTATATAGATTTGAATTATCAATATGTCAATCAAAGATTTACAAGGGTGTAAATAAGAGATGTATTTCTCATATATTTTATTTTTTGTTGCTTTCGTGTTAGTTAATTTTGAGCACTTATTGATTTGAACAATATTTAAATTCGATACAGATGGAAAAAAATATTTACGGTTGAAGAAGAAGATTGATTTACTTACGATCAAAAGGAATATAATTAATGTTTATTTATGATCAAACCTATTGATCAAGGTAATCATTTGATAATCTGAAAAACCATATTGAATGTTGTAAAATAAATAAGGCAGTAAATGAAACAGGTAGTACAATATTATATTATCAATTGAGAAATGTAGTATGATCAATAGATCATGATATAATTAATATCTTGCGTCCTTTTTTGTATAATTTTATTGCTTCGGAGCTTACCGGAGGTAATGGAACGTTCTTTTCTACGTGATCGTTCTGAAGAACGAAATTTTTTAGGTCTCCGATTTCAAAAATTTCAAGACAGGAATCCGTTTCAGACATAAAGGAACATTTTTGATTCCGTGTCTGTCTGTAGGTCTATCATTCAATTTTTGCGAACCAACATAACTTAAAAACCACTCCTCCGATTTTATTGCAATTTAGATGGTAAGTTATAATTAGCCTGTTAGTCTCAAATAAGTTTCAACCATCTGCGCCCATTTATTTCATTCCAAATGCGCACAAACAAACATATGTTCTTCATAATCATAAGTACTTATATGATGAGTTTTGCTATATACACACTTATGGCTTCAGATGATAGTATAACAAAGAGTTGCTAGCGCTATCAAACAATGAATAGAAACCATGTTTGAAGAAGAAGAAATAGACAAATATTTACTTATTCTATACCAACTCTCTAAATTAAATCATTCCTGATACTATCTTTATGAAGGAAATACATTTTTCGAAACGTTAGTAAGCTACAACCACGTTTTTTACTTTTCGCTGATCCTCGCTATTCTAAAATTTATGTAATTTACCTCACAATCGATATTGAACATTTCATAGTATATCATTAAACCGATTTTAAAAATACGGTTCTATTATATTATTATTATACGTTTCAGAACTTGTTGCCATTCGGTTATTTTTTTAAACATGTTAAGGGCAAATAATAAACTATTGTATTAAGTAATAATAAATGTTTAACTCAAAAGTAATAAAACGGCGAATTTTTTGTTTTAAGAAATATTTTAGACCGCTTAATTTGTCTTAGTGTTTTGTTTTTTAATCTAATTAGTATTTTTCAAATACGTTTTGAGAAACTTTCTTATACTTAATAGAAAGTGAAAACTACTATTTTGACAGTTAAATATTAGTCAGATCATTTAAAACGATAGAAATCGACCTGTATCTAACATTATATTAATTTTAATTTAACAAAAATATGTCACTCGTCGAGTTTTATAATAGATTTTGTTTATTCGAATTAACATTAACTTTCACTCGTTAGTATGGGATGAAAAATTTAAATTAACTAAGAAGAAGACGATCGTTACGATCGTTAGTTAAAATACGTACCTAATACATACTTACCTAAATGTAATTGGAACAATATATTGTGCCAAATAAAAGAAATTAAATGTAGGAGTGGCATTTCCTTCTATAAATACTCTCTTAACATTCGTAAAAGAAGTTCAATATTGCAAATCAAATTGCCTAATCAATATGAACCACACAAATAAATCTTTTTCGACCTAGAATAATTCTGTCGACTCAATTTAAAAGTATAAGAATACCAAACATTATTGTAAATCAATAAGCAAGGATGTATATAAAAAAAATCTTGTAATCCAGCTAACAGGTTTAGAATTCGAAACAAGGCCCATAACTTGAACTTTCCTTTAACAGTAACCATAAAATGAAGCTACTTCAAAGCTCATTATTCCATCCTAAATCCCAATTACTTCGACCCAGAAGTAAAAGGAATATCATAAGTCACATGTTGTAATTAGTCTCGGAACATTGAAACCCGTTTCAGGATATTTATTTAACAATAAATTGTACTTATTTATTCCTTTATTGTTTTTTTGTCTGAAGACATTCCTCCAGGAAATTCCTCTTAAGAAAGGTTAAATGAATGTTAAAGAAGAATATATTTTTTAAAAAATCAGGGTTAGATTAAAATGATCTTTTAACTTTAAGAGTCGTGCAAGTATTAAAAGATTGTTAGACAAGCACGTTAATCAGATTTTTAAACACGAACCGTTATGCTGACTTTAAGCAAAGTGCTAAAACTACATCATTCGTGAGACATGAATAATTGTTTTAGGATAGTTTCATGACATTAAAATTCCAAAGAAAAAAGGAATTGTTTGAATAAAGATTCCACCAAATATAAATTAAATTAAAAAAAGTGAACTAAGTGAAGATCTTTAAAAATAATTATTACATTTATACAAGTCGGAAATGTCATGTTTCACCTTAAAACGTTTTGTTTAATTGATGAGACCCACGCAACCCTTTTATAAGGCTAATGTATTAATGGGTACAAAAAGTATACGACCCCTGTATAGGAAATTTAGCAAAAATTACGAACGTAAAATCGTGACAACTTATTTAAACTTATAGGGTTAGTAAATAGCCAGCCGGAGGTTAATGTCAAGCAGTTTATGAATGGATACCACTTATAAAAGAATATAGAAAATTGCAATGTAAGTAAGTATAAAAGAGTCCAATAATAATATTATTTAATTTTATATAAAAAGTTAAAAGTAAATATTACGAAATTTGTCCTTAGCTTTTAAAAGAGCCATCACATAAAAATAAAAAGGATATATTAGATGAAATTGTATAATAAGTAAACCTAATTTAAGTTTCCTACTCTCATGCTTGAAGTCGTGACATCTTTTTCAAATGAAATAAGTGAAGATTCAGCCAGTTCTTTCATACACTGTTTCATTCTTTTTTTATAACTCAAAGAAATAAAAAAAAGACAATGAGAAAGCACGACCTAGGCCAGGTCACGATATGAACTAGTTAAGGAATAATGCTCAAATAGAAGTGGTACTTTTTCCTTTAAGGGCGAAACCAAACGAAAAAGAATAAAGAAAAATGGTTGCAAGTATTACGAAATCATTGATAATCGTGGCTGATTATATCATTGATGTTGGATTTGAAAAATGAGATTGTTTGATTTACAATTATTATCCTTGATAATTTTTCCTCTTCCTTTCAATGTTGCTTTTTTCTCGTTTATTTCTTATTTTGCCAAAGCACGTGTTGGTCGTGCCCTATTTTCTTTTCGATATTCTTTAATTTTTTAGTTTTCTGTCATTTGTAACACTGCTTTTTCTTTTTTTTTACGAAATTAGCTCAAACATTGCTTATCTTGGATAAATTAGTTTTGTGTTAAGATTCGTCAAGTTATACTTTTTTGTTCTATCAATAACTTTCATACTAAATCCTAAACAGAGATAGAATTGTATCCTAATAAATCAGTGAATATTAATTCTATAATAAAAAGAAACTAAGATGAAATCGTATCATAAACGTATAAAGTTTTAGAATAATTGGATAAATATGGAAGTTTTGAGATAAGAAGAAAATAAAAGATATAAAAATTACTATTTTTAGTCTTGTTATTATAGCGTAGGTGTAATTATGAATATAAACTTTAAGCTTTCAAAACATATGGTGCTTTTTAGTTCCTGGATAAAACAAACGAAAATATTATTACCCAGAATTGATTTGGAAATGAATCAAAGAACTTTCACTAGTAAGCTTAGACTTTTACTTATTCGAACAAACATTTCTCATTGAGTCATTTGATGAAGAAATTTGGGATGATTTATATTGTCATGTAGGGTATCTTTACTGGTTATTTATAAGCATTTTTTTTATAAATGTACTAAAAGTCTCTATATTATCATAGGAAACTGTTTATCTACGTAGTGTTTCTGCTCATTTACGATTAGGAAGTTGTAATTCAAAGCAGAATATATTAAAAGTTGATGATTTCTCCTTAAAGTTGATATAGCATTTGAGTAAACCCTCTAATTGGATCAATGCTGTTTCGGGCTAAATAACCTCGGCGTCTTGTTGACTTTTCTTTTATCTTATCAAGGTAATTCTATTTAAGTGAAACGGGAAGTGTGGAGATGGAAGAGGTAGAGGAGATTGTTTTGGCTAGAAACAAGAGGGTAACCTCGGTGGGGAAAGTGAAGAGTCTAGGTTGTGGGCCCATCACAGCGTGACGTCCCAAGAAAACCAACTCTACTGGAACCTTTCCAGAAGGATCAAGAAGGGTGTCACATGAACAAGCTTCCAAAGAACCGGCAATCAAACTCTTGAAACTTGATCCCCCAGGAAATCGTGTAGGTTCCAAAAAAACTAATCATGGGAATTCAGATCATTAGAAGGTCCTCTAAGTTTATAAATCATTGTAATTATAGACTCTTCGAACACCTTACTGGAAATCGGGTCAAAGTGTGGAACATGCAATGACCAAAAAAAGAGGCTGAACACATTAGAACGTTATTTCCTTAATGAAACTAGATTTACTAACTTCCAAATTGGTGTTTCTTGTCAGTGCTGACGCCACTTCGCTACCTACAGTAGCTATGCATGTAGAACGAACTTGCTGCGTTGTTTTGAGATGATTAACTGATTAACAATCGTATTTTTTTAAAATACATTTTAAAAATTATCTAAAGATTAGCAATGAGACGAAAGTGAAAATTATTTTTGGCATTAGCTTTAAACGGCTCGGTGCAAAATCGTTGATGGCATTTATTTAGTATGATATTTTTCTTTCAAGTTATTATCCTCTACTCCTCCATTCCTTAAACGTCAATCTATTGAGTAATTCAAATCCCATGCTTTAAAGGAAAAGGATATACTCAACTTTATAAGAGTGTATGTAAATTAAACTAAAAATAAGTTTTATTTTGTCAGATTTCCCCATGAAAATACCACAATTCATTTGAAATAAAACTTCCTGTACAACCATATACCCTGAGAATACTATAAAAAACCTTCTTGGCATTCTTTACAAGTTTTATGCAAATATATACGTGTAATATTTTGCAATGCAGGACATCATTGATTTGTAGTTGGAAATTTCTAATAGACAATGTTTTTTCTTACACAACTCTATAAAATCAAAAAAAGAAAGAAATAGCTAATATCTTCCGGGTAGCTTACAATAAAATCAGTAGTAGAAGAAGGGTTAATCTAATATTAGTATCAGTTGATTCTGTGAGAATATTATATTTTTAACCACCGTCAATCGAATTCCTATTGTCGGCCAACGGATTCCGTTTTTCAAACAAGCTTAACTGCCCAAAGAAAATGAGAACTGACCACTCAACGGGATTGCCTTTCAAAAGTAGAAAAATCCCAATGACAATCGTTTCCAAGGGTAATTGAGAATGAAAATTTCGTCTGAACCGTTAAACGAGTTGAAGATGAAAATCACTTAAAGAAAGATAATGTTTTCAAGTTGTAGTAATGACAAATGAGCCCAGAAGGCAGTTATCATATATATGTGGTTCTTATGCTTGTGGTTCTTTTATAATTATTTTCTAATAGTTAGTTTTATAATTGCTTTATCTCAGAAAAAGTAATTAATTTAATAGTTATAGTTTGTTTTTAAAAGCAATAACTTATTTCCGATTTTACTACATCTATACAGAAGCAAGATCTGTGCAAATACACTCTAAATTGATTGTAACGGCCAACAATTATAAAAGTTTTTATGTACATATTCAAGAATTTAAAACTACTTATAACTAAAATGAACAGTTACTTTAAGGCTATTTTTGCGTGAAGTAAGCAATAATATTATTTGCTACTTACTACTCTCCTTATAAGTAGATATTTTATGGTATTGTTAATATGACTAACTACTCTTTTTTTCTACTTTAAAATAAATTGCAACATTACTATTCCTTTACGTTATTTTTTTACTTTGGCAATTGGACAGTATATACGTCGTTTTAGCTGGAAATATCAACTTTCTGATAAAATAGCTATAAATGCGTGAGAGCGTTCTTTTGCATGCTTGAGAAATTTTTATGGTGAATGTTGATAAAATATGCAATAATAATTAGTTACAAACACAAAAACTCGAACATTGGACGAAGAATCCTTATGAACTTGTATATGGTATATAAGAATGTTTAGTTCGAGTTGTATCGGATAGATTTTTTTTAGTAAAGTTGAATTCTTGTTGTGGATCGATCCAGTTGAACAATAGGACCGGTGTGATCGTTCATCCGTGACTCTTTGTTTACTAAAAAGCCTTTGCAAGACGACACGACGCCACTTCTAGTCCTACCTCGGCACAGGTTGCCTCTTATTTCTAAAGTAGCCTGACCCGGTTATAAGAAAATTCCATCGGTCACCATTCACCATGAAACTCAACCCTCCTTTCGCCTTATGATTTGCACATCATTTTTCTTTGTTCTCAATTTTCTTTACTCTTCCGAGGGGTCATACCGTTTTTAGTGCGAAAGAAAAACCGGCGCATGAAATAGGCGTGTAAACTGATATAAAGAAAAGAGAATATTCAAACTATGATGTGGTCTTTTCTTTCTTACGAAAATATGCCTGGATATCAAGGGAAAAGAAGAAAACAGAGTCATTTTCAAGAGTTCAAGATGTTAACTGTTTACAAGGATAACTGGACCAAAAAAAAAGGATATCTACTGGAATCAAGTCTGTTAACCTATGGTGGCTTATAACTGCTAAATATGGGGGATATCATTAAACATAAGCATTAATTAGTAAATTAGTAACCATTTAATTGCAACATAAATTTGACACACAAGAGCAGAGGTGAAACTTATGGATGCAGTGTATACATTTCTGAAGACTATATAATTAAGAAACTAAATAGTAACTTATTTTTATGATAGTTAATTTTGTATTTAAATTAATTTTAGAAGTTTAATTAAGACACTTTTAAGGCATAATAATTCAATAGTAAATGAATATCCATCTAACGATCGTTAACTACATCGCTTTAGGGTTGAATCTGTCCAAAAATGTAACTTTAATATACTAGGTGTGCAATGCAGTTGTCTGCATGCAATATTGAGCTGAGTGTGCATTTTAATCTTACATTTTATTCATGCGTTAAAATTAATATTAGATTAATTTGTTTGCATCACGCCATGATCTCATTTATCAAAAACTTGCCTTACTGTTGTTGACGGGAGATGTAACTTCCCGTCCTTCCTTTTTTTAAGAATATGCATTTGATAGATTGTTTCATTTTGCTCGTAACTAATTAAAACAATATCATTCAATTTTTTTTTTTTGGCAAAATAATGCAGTACGCAGTATAAACGCAGTATATATGAACAGCTGATAGTTAACAATAAACATTTTTATTTATAAACAGCTGAAATTAAAAGCATTTTTTTCCCTGTTTTTCTATTTTATCCCCCTCTTAAATGAAAATATGACAAAAGTGATCATTGAACATTACAACAATAACTGTAGGTACTCTTAAGAGCTTTCCAACGACATGCAACATGAAGGGCATATACTATTTTTACTTTTGTACCCTCTAACCCGTACCCCTGTGTACCAATTTTGACCATTTCAGATTTAGACCTTCCCGTGGTTGGTCACTATCGAATTTTGTGGGGATTGGTTCAGCCGTTCAGGTGTCCAACCAAATGCAAAGTGTAGAATAAGAGCTTCGCTTCGCTCAATTAATATAATCATATTATTATTTTGTTGTTACTGCAATTGCCCAAGAACATACATTTCAAGATATATTTGATTCTCTTATTAAATTTTATATTAGTATTTATTTTAAAAACATTTTTTTATAAATTATCAGCAATATAGATGCTAGAAAATGATATCTTTCAATAACCTTAGAAGTATAACCTTTAACTCTTTGTTAAAAATAAAATTACTGACACTTAACTAATGAGTTCCCAAGAGCAGTTTAGTTCATCTATATATACCTGTATATATTTCACAAATGTTTACTCTTATTTTTAAAACTGTTTGGAATTTCTCTTTTGTTTTTATGATATTGTGAAATTATGTGAATGCTAGTTGTCAAACTGTAGGACTTTATTGATCCAACACAAACTAACTTTCATTTTCAATACCTGGAAACATTTAACTACTACCCTAATCACTTAATATAACATATTTATATTCAATGTGTAGGGAAATTTTACTGCAGCAATTTGAATTTTGTAGTTATTTAAATCAAATTATTATTAAAAAAAAAAAAAAAAACACGAGATGACTGAGAAAAAGATCCTCATATATATTTTTTTATATCTTCTTAAACGCCGCATTTATGTGGTTTCTTTTATTTGTCCCTTTTTTAGTTATCTACTGTTTTGATAGGGGTCTTTAAAAAAAAACTAAAACGTTCTATATAATTTTGGTCGAAACTTATTAGATTTCGACACTTTCCGAGGTACAGAGTGCCTCAAACATCATTTTATTTTTTATAATTAACAATATCTGGTAACAAAGAATTACTAATATTATATATAACACAGGTTTCTTAGAAAAATGTAAAATAGTAAACTAAATAAACATACCGGTTATAAATTATTGTATAACATTTTTTAGGCAAAATGTGATGATAATTTTACAATTAAATTGGTTTCTTCTATACAAAAACTCGCTTGACCGGTAGGTTTTTACTTTTTTACATTTTTTAACCTACAGAATCTCTATGGTGTCTATAGTAGCGGTTCATACTTTGTTACCAGTTTTTGTAAATTATTAAAAAAATTAAACTATGTTTCAAGCATGTCAATTCGGAGAAAAGCGAAGTTTTAATCGCGTTTCGACCAAAATGATATAAAAGTTTTAGTTCTTTATATCCCCTTTATAGACACATACCTGATCAGAAGGTTTTATGTTTATTCAATAATAAAATGTCCACAGATAGTTAGGCTACTTTCACTAAACCACCCAAATTTCATTCAAATATAGAATTAATGCTTTTAAACATTCATACAAGTGGTTAATAAAAAAGGACCTGATCTGATTCCCAGTCGGAATCATTTAATACATTGAATATAATATATTATATAATTGTAATTACGTTTAATGGGACCAAAAGGGACCGAATGAATAAATTTCATTAAATTTGGACGATTAGTTTTGAAGATATCGTGATTTGTGCAAATGATGAAAGACACAAGAGGCCAAAAATGTTCCCCGATCGATGTCAGACATCGATTTTTAGGAAATTTGGCATTTCCTAGAAATAAATTATGAATTCAGAGAAAAAAAACCTTTTTTCAGAATGATCAATGATCATAATGCTTCCGTTACCTTCGGTAAGCTCGGAAGCAGTGAATAAAATAACCTAGCGAATTTTAATATGTATACATAAGGTTTGTTCCAACCACACTTCAAACTGGTTTGGAACTGTCCGACGCATGCGCATCGGACCACACTCGAAACGTTTTTTGCTAATGCACATGCGTCGTACAGTTTGAAACTAATTTGAGGTGTGGTTGGAACAAACCTATTGATTTACAATTGAGTAGTAAATTTGATGTTAGAGCTTTAATTTAAGTATTTTATCTCAAGATTATTAATATTTTAAATGTATTAAATTAAAATAAAATTCAAATATTCTTTCAATATAATCTAAGCTATGTATATTCAGCTTTATTTGTTAGATTTTTTTTATGTGTGATAAATTATTTTTACCCAATTTTCAGGCATTGTTAAAAATGCATACGTGAGATTTAAGCCAAATCAACCGTGACATTTATGGAACTAAAGGCAATCTCAAGTCTGTTGAGTTCCTGCGGTCAAGTGTAGATAATCTTAACAGCCCAAAAGTTTTGCGACACAAACCTGTTACGGTTCATATTCAAATTTTATGGGTGTGTCTTTAAGCATACCTATAACCACGCAAGGCTTTATATTCTTTTTAAACCATTAAACCAATATTTTATTGTCCTTTAAAAAAAATGTTCAATAAACGAATGATGTATAATTTTATCTCAGTTCGATATCGTTGGCGTAATAATACCTGACATTATAAATTAAAATTTAGAGACAAAATCAATATTATTTTTTTAAAATGCGTTCACCAAACTTCGTTATTTGACCAAACACATTACTGACAAAAATTTTTTATCACAGCCATATTAATGTAAATGATTTGCCTCTTAATAATGAATCAACTATAGTAAATTACTTAGACCTTAATCAAATTGGTCTAATATTTCTATTTGATATGCTCTAATATTTTATTTTTCTAACTGAAAAAATTATACATCAAGGTAGACAGAGCTAAAAGTTAAAGATAGGCAATAAAAATTATATATTTAGTATATGACCAAAATATACAAGAAAAGGCGATATCGCCTAATATAAAGTTAAATTGAGTTTTATAAATATTCTCAGAATTCTTATTTATTCTTAAAATGAATATTCTCTAAAATTGTTAAAATCATTGAAATAAAATTGTTTATAATCTTATTTCAACATTTTAGGAAGAATGAATTTAAATTGGCTTAAGCTATTCTAAAAATTAATAGAAGATGAAATCCCAATCCCGGAATCCTTAATTCTTTTATCGTAGGCAATGATCATTGCTTCTAGCTTGTTAACGCTTCGTTACTTATTTGATTTCTTACACTCCATGCTTACCCAGCATTAAGGATGTTGATTTTCCTTAAAATATGAAAAATGAGACCTCACATTTTCGTGGTGACCATGAAAATTAAAAAAATAGTGTATAAAGAGACAAATTGAAATTTTTTTATTAGGGTTTCCTAATGTGCAATGCTTCCTAGATTCTTTTACATACGATATGCAGGCACCTTACAAAAGTTCAGTTAAGTTTGATGATCCGAAAGATTTTGAGGGAAATACTTATAATTTTTTTTTACAAATTTATATTTGAGGTATTAAAAATAATGTGTAGTGTGTAACTCTTTGAGTGTTCAGATCATCAGATGCCAAAAACAGTTCTTCATTGATTGACTAAGTCTAATTCTAATAATGTATTATAAAAAAAACACTGAACATCTATGTTGCCCGTTAGCAATTTTTTTCTCAAGACATGCAAGAATCAACATTATCTAAGCTCTAACCTATTTGCAAGATTGTACTAACCTGTACATTTATCTCTAAGACAGGTTCAGTTCTTACTCTACATGGATAATACAGTTAGCGGTACTCATTGAGGATAACCGTTCATATAGCCTAGTTAGCAGACTGGAAATGGAATCGGACGCCAAGGAATGTATCGCAATCCCTTTCTCCAAAACACTCATTTCACATTTCATTTCTAAATAATAATTAATATGACTGAGGTTCGGTCCTTCAACAATAACAATAGCAAATCTGAAACCTGCTTTTGATGTCACTCTTGACATAAGAATGTAAATAATTGCCTTTCTTAAGCTTGTAATTGGTGCTGTTACATGAGTCAGACCTCTTAATAGTCCAGGATTTTTCTTGTTTACTATTATTTACTTTTGTCTTTGTCCGTATGATAGTCCGTATCAAATTAGTTTATTTAGTGCATAAGCTCTAAATTGTAATAATTATTACAAAGAAAGGTACAAATTTCGTCATAAACAACTTGATAGCCTAATCTCTTTCTATTCGTTAAATTTGATCATTATATATTTTTTATGCAATCAGTAAAATATTGACTAACTTATTCGGTCCAACGCGGTTTATATAAAATTATAGCTAGAGGATTCTTGAAAATAAGCTAATCAATTTGCCATTTTCAATTTTACTCACTACTAATTTACACTAAGAAGATTCTAAATTCCATAAATATTGGCAGGCATAACTTTTCGTGATGTCTTCTTATGCTGCTCGCGAATCGACTATCACTCAAACTATCTAAGCGGGCAGAGTTGTGTCTTATCATTCTAGGAATTGAACTAGATATCTTGGGTTTGAACCTTTGTTCTATTTTTAGTAGTTTAAGTCATAATTTTCCAAGCCAAGTTAACTTCTAAAATGCATACGAGTCTAAAAACTAAGCATGAGTATGAGTACTGTACATTAAATAACTATCAAAAGCTTAAGATATATCCACAATTACTGTGTGCAATAAATCAGTCTTTAAATGTTACGTATAATGTTATAATGTTACGTTATTATGTTATAATTTTATATTTAGAAACAAGTAAAATTAAGTAAATTAATTTAGATAAGTTATTATATTTTTATTTGAAGACCAACAAATCAAAAGAAAATTTTATTTTTAATGGAATAAATGTGGTTGCCTTAGCTTAGCAATTACAAATCATTTCGAGATGCGTCGTCGGGACACTACTCGATTATATATAAATGATTACTTCCAACGTACATCTGAGCTGTGAACTTAAGATTAATAACTAGGTATATAATTAAAAGTCGTAGGATTTACATTAGTATGCTGACTTTTATAAACGTACTATGTGATGTGATCCAAAAGCCATACACCATATCATTACTTGTGGAATTCTACGATACAAACTGACAAAAACACATTTAAGTGGTCATATGCTTCACTACCACTTGTATTTCAATCGATATCTGTTTTCTCCCCAATTCACACATTAAACTTAATGTTTTCAAAGTTACAGAACGCATAAAGCTACACATGAATGATAATAATAATTATTTTGGAAGGAAGAGGTAGTCGAGTTGTTTTGTATGTAACTCCCATGGAACAAAGGTCCACCTTATCTAATTTGAGTTCCAGAGAGGTGAATCATGTTCCACACCACTGATCTTAAAAATGCTTAAAGTAAACGATCCATTCATCTTCAAATGACAAATAAGTTGATAGCTACATGAATTGAAGAGTATATTTTATGCCTCAAGTTCATAAAACATCCGACTCTATGCAAGATATTTTAAACTCGTATAAGTAAATGCTAGTTAGTAGCAGAAAGTACAGATTTTCTTGAGAAGGTTCTCTGTATAAGATATTTTCGTGGGAGAGAGATCAGCTTGTAGTACAATGATGAAAGTAACCTCTAGTTCTTATCTTAGCTGCCTTTCCCCATGCCTCTGCACTCTACACCTCCTACATCTATGATTCCTCTCCGTGTGAGTACCGATAATTCAAAACAAAACTTCTAATTTATTCGCGGATTACAATTAGATCACATAGACAAGGAATTGATAAAGAGTTAAGATTATTATTATATGGAAATATAAGGAAGGCTTCAAGAAAAAAACCCTATATATGCTGTTTTGTACGCACATGCAATTGAAGAAAAAGTTGTGAATTCATTTTTTTCTTAAATGAAATCCTTGCTTATTGTATAATTTAGCTTCTTAAGCTTTTTTCTATGTAATAATAGGTCATCGAATTGTTTTTTGTTTTTTTTCGAGACACTTACCTGAAGAGAATATTATATTTGAGACTTTTTGTTACAGTAAACCCTTCATCTCTGTTTGTCTAACTCTCCGTAAAATTGCTACAATAAGATTAAATAAATTACAAGATAAAAAGAACTTTTTATTCTACGTTTTTACATTTTCTGTTGACTAAGTAAAAAATCATAAATTCTAAGCCTGTCAGAATGAATATCTTAAATATGTGTCATGTCAAAACAAATAAAATAACTTGCGGATTTTTTCCGAACTAACTTTCCATACAGTAAAATTTGCTGAAAACGAATTAAATTTTGCTGAAAGATGACTAAAAGTATTAAAATAATTAATTGTCATCGTGTTCTGAGGAATTATAAAAGTTTTAAATGTCTAGCTACTCGGGAAGTTAGTTAAAAATCGATTGCTAGATTTGTAGTGGACAAACAAACAAACAAACAAGAATGCAAGCTAATAAAATGGTAGCAAAATATAACCAAATATATGACATTGTAGTCAAATTATTTATAAAAAAACTTAAAGCTGTTTAGATAAATGTTTAAATAGATTTTAATATTAAAGTTAATAAAAAAAAGAACAGCTAGTTAATTTGACAAAATTTAGATGTTGGCCTGTAGAAGCATTACAGAAGCAATGAGGACGACATCATACAGCAGCCTTAGAGGTGCTGGTAGTAATTCCTCCACTTATGATATGGATCAAAGGACAGGCCATTTGTTCAGGTATTATAAAATAATTATCGTAAAAGTTAAAGTAAAATTGCTAAAAAGAAACTAACTAAATAATGAATAGTATCTAATTTTGGTATAAAATTTAGTTTTTACACTTTTAGGACGCGAAATTAATTGTTTAAAATCATATTTCTCTTTAACTTAAATAAAAATAGCGGTTTGGTTTATTTTTGCCTCGAACATAAGTCAATTACATTGTTGACAAATTTCACTTTCATCATTGTCGTATTTGAAGGTGAGGCTTAGAAGAAAAGCTTTTAACACCATTGTCCTAGATTATAATTTTAGAAAATACTTTTACTGACAAGGGTGAAAGTTTCAAATACAAAACACTAAAACTATTTCATTACGAAACCGAGAGTGAATTGTATCGTAATAAAAGCACTGAGCTTATTATTGAAAGTTTTTAATTATGTACCTACTTTTCTAGATATAAATTCTTTTAATTCTTTTTACTATTTATTCTACTCATTCTATTTATTCTGAATTAATTTAATGTCTCATGTAGTATATAATTTTATTGAACATTTTGAGACTTTTTGTGAATCTCATGATTAAAATGACTTTTTTTTAATCTAAATTTCACCAAAGCAACATATATATATTTACTAAAACAATTTTTTCATTCAAGCAACAGATTGCAATGGTTATTTACAAATATTATATATAAGAAATAATTAACTGCAATTCTTGTATTGATGAGCAGTGGAGTTGCATTAGATTAGGAGTAAAGTTAGTAATATATCTCGACGATAAATTTGCTTTATAGGAAGTTACATCTGCATAATGATGAGAGTCATATTATATTCTCTAAATCCTCTGCTATTTTAGAGATAATTTGATAATTATCCTTTTTAATTAATACATACTATTGAAGTATTGAGAGAGACTTAATACAGAATAAAGTCTCTCTGGAACCAACAATAAGCTGAGCCTATCCAACTATAACTGGCTATACTAGGACTATGCCTGCTTAAGGGCTTATACAGCTATAATAAGCCGAGACATGATTCATAATAATGAAATCATCAACAGATGAAGTGACTGAGTATCACCATTATTCTTTACTTAATTTATAACGCCTTTCAATTCAGAAGTAAAACGAGATGAAAGTACAATTTATAGGTCTTCCAGTGCCAATTATAGTCTTCAGTATATTCTAAATTAGACATAGAGGATAAACTGTCATATACGGGCTAAAAATATAATGTATAAATTGCCCGTGCTAGAGGTCGACCAAGAAGTCATGGAAATCTGAGGAGTGCGCTAGTGTCGTCATGTACAGTCAGTTTTTAATAAAATAGACCACTGTCAAAAAACACAGTGTTGTGATTTGTTTATAAATCATTTAATTTTTCATAACTTCTATATTTTTTGCTACAGGCAACACTGTACCTGATAAGAAATCACTTCTACTATACGATAATATCTTTATTATTATTTATTGATTCTTCCTCTTTATTTCTGAGTATGATTTGTTACTTTTGATTTCCAACCCCGTTATTTGTAGCGTCCTTAGTATTTGCATCATCCCGTGGATTTGTGGATCGTAGGAAAATCGTTTAGGACAGTTGTGACTAT
>KZ651493.1:326028-352639 GCA_001010745.2 Gerris buenoi
AGTAAATATAAATTTAAATAATATAAATTAAATTGTAAATATAAATTGTTTTTGACAAATTTTGTAACTGCCATTCTGGGTTTCATATTTTCGCTAAGTTCACCTACAGATAGAATTTAATTTCTTGTTAGATAACATATAAAAAAAATGAACGTGTCACAATAAAAGTGAAAATGTCATGGTGTTCATTATTTTGACCACAAGTTTGTCGGTTATATAAACTTCATCTGGGTCACATAATGTAACAGATTTGATCTGGTTCCAAAATCCATCCTCAAGTAGATAGAACTTAATACTGAAGCTGCGGTTGTACCAAACCGCAGCTAGAGACAGTAAGGAGACTAGTTGTTTTACTTACCTACATATTACCGGAGATTTGTAAAGTTACGACATCATGAGATGAAGTGCTACCCCGCGCAACTTGTTTCATGTGCGTAATGAAATCATGTGTATTAAATCTGTTTAATCTACATCTAGATTCTGTTCTTAGAGGCAATTTGTAAGTCAAGCTACCTGATCAGATAGTGTAATTATATGGTACGGCTGTCATACTTTTAATTCAATCAATTTCCTATTTGTAGTCGTGTCAGAAGATATAATGCTGGAGGTACTATGAACCCCTTCCTTTTGTAATGTGATTAAAATAGAAATAAATATTTAGTGATCATGAGAATTTACCAAATATTTAAGAACGTCTACGTTGTTCATTACTTACATCCGCGTTGTAAAGAATGAATAAACCGAGACATTTTTAACAATTACATCCCTCGCACAATTTTTTGAGTAGAAGATCCTTTTGTAAAAGAACTGCAAACTTAATTATAAATTACTAGCTGAATTCCCAAACTTCACCATTGAGTGTGACATAATTATTGTATTTAATATTTAATTATTATGTATGCTTTGTTAAATTTCCTGTAAAACTTCTTTTACCTCCTCCGCTGACCATCATGTCCCTCCTATGGGTTCAAATTGGAAATATCTTTTACTTACTTACGTACTTGTTGCACCCTAATAAAATCTGAGGTGAGCACCTCAGAGGATAAGAGGAATCTATGAACGAATTACTTCATTAAAGAGGATTATATTATTAGAGGTGCATTTTATTGAAGACTACAAAATTTAATTTAAGTAATGTTTGAAGTTTTTTTTCGAAAGACATTCATTCAGATATAATGTCAACTGAGTTATTTTATGATTACTATTTTAAATAAAAAAAAAAAATGTAAAACGTTGTGCAACAATCTTGACACTTTTTGTTGTTGAGAAGTACGGTTTTGTAAGTAGAAAATTATATAAATTAAAATATAATGTCTCTTAAGTAAATGCAATACTTTCCATTATTTGGTAAAATTATGAAAACTTCTTTAAAATATGTGAAATAAATTATACATACATATATTTTCTTCTTTTAGGTCATTATGTGATCACGTATATTATCGTTTTAGTTCGTTGTAGTACCACGATTTTCATGATTTTAACGACCCCGAAAAATATGTTTTGATATTTTCGTTTTCTAAAAACACATGGAGAGAGAAGGACTCAGGCTTATTACAAATTATAGGGTCAACTTGGTGAGACTCGATCACGAAAAGACCTACGATGTTACACACCACGCTCGCCAAAATGACGGGAAAACAACCAACCTTCAACTATTTTAATTTGGACATCTAAAAGTATAATATATAAAACAAATAAAATAGCCTACAAAAATAAATATGCATCTAGGAAAAAAAAAAAATTATAATAAAATAAAAATAGACTGCCAATTACTATGGCACATATAGCTTCCTCGCATCTTATTAAATACTTTATTGTTATATTAACATTATTGTTGCATTACTTTATTGTTATATTGTTTATTGTCTAAAAACGATTAATAGTTTTAGCGACCTTTAACACTCCATAGCGGTGTTGCTGTTGGTTTTACTAAATCATTGTATTTGAAAAAAATGTTTGTCTCATTGAATAGATGAAGTTTGATTTTTTCCCCGGCCTAGAATTCTAATTTTAAATTCAAAGTTCACGTTTTCGTGAGCGTTACGCACGAACGCTTGGATGGATAACGTTGCCCAACGAACTCATCCTGGGCATTGGTAAAATGAATATGTCTACCAAATTTCATCAAAATCGGTCAAGAATTACTCAAGTTAACGTCGGACGTTTCAAAATTCGCGGACACACAGACCGACAGACAGACAGACACGATACCAAACATGTTCCCTGATGTCTGAAACGGATTATTGTCTTGGAATTTTTAAAATCGGAGACATAAAAGTTTTTCGTTCTCAAAAATTACCTTCCGTTACCTTCGGTAAGCTCGGAAGCAACATAATAATAGGCCCTCATAACTTTTTAGTATTATTGATAATATTAGACGGTATTAGCATAAACACGAAATTAGAAGGAGCACTTACATTTTTTTCTTTTGTAAGTTAGAATGACGAAACTTTATTTGATATTATGTTATGATGCAATGTATCATAAAAACGTATATTACATGTATTCATTAACAGTTATGGAAACAATTGCTGTAGTTATATGAATTGTTAAAATTATTTCAAACTTTATTTTTCTAAATANAAAAAAGTGCAGAGAACAAAATTGTAGCTTATAAAAAAACAAAGAAACTTTTTTAAAAAAATAATTTAGGTCCAATACAAAGCGAGATATGGTCAATGAAAAGATAATAAATAATGATAAGTATAAAAAACCCAACTCACCCAACTCTGTACCTATACTAACTGGATCAAGAAGATCAGATATAGGGCTTACCAGAGACGAGCGTGCTCTCACACCGCCATTCTTGCTTGATCCAGTACAGTATAGGTCCAGAGTTGGGTGGGCATCGTCGGGCACCTGATGAGTCGGTTGCGACGAAACGATGCAGGACATGGCGTTTTGCCGAGCCAACATCTTTGTGACGTATTTTCTGGTGTTGGAACAGTTCCTATGTGTCACGCTTGCGTGGCACATCCCTTGGTGTCTCTCACTAACAGTATATTGTATACCTTATTGCAGTGTGCATAATCACGGTATTACATTGTTGATAAGTATAATTAAATACAAGTACGAATGAACATCAAAATTAACATAAATA
The DNA here is from genome assembly GCA_001010745.2 of Gerris buenoi. Taxonomy (NCBI): domain Eukaryota; kingdom Metazoa; phylum Arthropoda; class Insecta; order Hemiptera; family Gerridae; genus Gerris; species Gerris buenoi. The sequence goes on from KZ651493.1 coordinate 329,129, forward strand.
TTAGAGACCAAGTTGAAAGTAAAAATAATAAAAATAAATAATGATAAGTATAAAGATATGCATAATGTGAAAGAATTAAATAAATAATAACAAGTGTGAACATATAATGTGAAAGAATTATTAAATAAATAATGCTAAGAATAGTTGTTTAATAGTGTGAAAGAATTAAATAAATAATAACAAGTAGAAAGATATAATGTGAAATAATTAAATAAATAATAACAAGTGTGAACATATAATTTAAATTAATTAAATAAATAATGATAAATATAAACATATAATGTGAAAGAATTAAATATGTAAATAATAACAAGTATAAAAATATAATGTGAAATAAACGATGATAAAATGATAAGTATAAAAAATATAATGCGAACGAATTAAATAAATTATAAGTTTGAACATATAATTTGAAAGAAAAAAATAAATAATAATTAGTAGAAACATATAATGTGAAAGAATGAAATAAATAATAATTAGTAGAAACATATAATGTGAAAGAATTAAATAAATAATATGTATATAAATATTATGCTGAAAAGAAAGAGAAAGTAAAGAGAGAGTGATTGACGTAACTACAATAACATCTATAGATTTTTACCAAATCAATAACAGCTGATTTAAAGAAATAATATAGGTATATTATATATATTAACATATAAATATTAAATGTAATTCTTAAAAATTAATTTTAATATGTTTACAATATTTCGCACAACTTATATACCAAAGTATTATTAAGTAGGTAATCTGACCTACATACTATAACCATAACATGCACATCAATTGCCAATAAAAAATAACTTTCTAATATTGGAAGATTCTACAATAATTTGAGCGGCTTAGCTTAATAGGTTTTTCTTTAAAAAGTCTAATTACCGTACTATTTGTAAATAAAAATTAAACTCCTATAATTAAGAACTATAATTATTTGATATTGCTTGCAGGATTATAGTTTTTTAAACCATCTTAGAAATTTTATTATAAATTGTATTTTCTTATTTTAAGAAGAAATAATTAAAACTTACTTTTTATTATAATTGTTAATTAATTCTAAAATTTAAAAAATGAATTAAGTTACTAGCCATTTAGTGAAACTCTGACCATTATTGTTGCATTACTTTATTGTTATATTGTTTATTGTCTAAAAACGATTAATATATAACTGGCTATACTAGGACTATGCCTGCTTAAGGGCTTATACAGCTATAATAAGCCGAGACATGATTCATAATAATGAAATCATCAACAGATGAAGTGACTGAGTATCACCATTATTCTTTACTTAATTTATAACGCCTTTCAATTCAGAAGTAAAACGAGATGAAAGTACAATTTATAGGTCTTCCAGTGCCAATTATAGTCTTCAGTATATTCTAAATTAGACATAGAGGATAAACTGTCATATACGGGCTAAAAATATAATGTATAAATTGCCCGTGCTAGAGGTCGACCAAGAAGTCATTCAAGCAACAGATTGCAATGGTTATTTACAAATATTATATATAAGAAATAATTAACTGCAATTCTTGTATTGATGAGCAGTGGAGTTGCATTAGATTAGGAGTAAAGTAAGTAATATATCTCGACGATAAATTTGCTTTATAGGAAGTTACATCTGCATAATGATGAGAGTCATATTATATTCTCTAAATCCTCTGCTATTTTAGAGATAATTTGATAATTATCCTTTTTAATTAATACATACTATTGAAGTATTGAGAGAGACTTAATACAGAATAAAGTCTCTCTGGAACCAACAATAAGCTGAGCCTAACCAACTATAACTGGCTATACTAGGACTATGCCTGCTTAAGGGCTTATACAGCTATAATAAGCCGAGACATGATTCATAATAATGAAATCATCAACAGATGAAGTGACTGAGTATCACCATTATTCTTTACTTAATTTATAACGNACCAGTCAAGGTGAAGTCCGTTATGGATCTAATCCAAATAATACTCGTCAACATGTTTCAATAAAATCGGACGTTAAGATACGTTGGTCCACAAAAATTGAGCGACAAACACGGAAAAAAATTGCCCTGATGTGATACGTATAATTTCTACCTTGGATTTTAACTGTCTTTGACTTCAAAATTTTTCGTTCACCAGGACGATGACATAGCTTCCGAGATCTCCAGTAAGCTCGGAAGCGTTAACTTAATTTTCCGTTTTTATTGTTAATCCAACTTTTTTATTGTGTTATGAGGGTTTTGTTTTCAAATAACATTGCTTGTTTCATGAAAGTAGGGAGGTAGATAAAACGTAAATGTGCAAATAGCAAATGAATCACGCAATGGTCTGTACGCTTATGCACCCAACCTAAACCTAGTAGTAAGAATGTGACGGATGATGGAAGAAACATCTATACTCTTTATTCAAAGTTAGTTGGAAACAGTAAAGGCAATGTTTTAGATTCAGTAGTCTATGATAATTATTACTATTTACTATAATCAAAGATAGTATCGGTGCAAATCACAAAACTGTTGAGTTATACGGAAAATTAATTAAAGAGGCGTAGATACAATGGAAACGTTGGGACCTACCTGCAATTTTGAAAAGAGTAGAAGGCTTCGTGTGATATTAGTATTTCTTCGCCGTTTTTATTTAAAACATATAAATTTTCAAGATTTAAGAACTTTCAAAGATTTTTTAAATGCTACAAACATGTAAATAACACAATAATAATAAAACAAGTGGGATATGGGGCGTTACGGAACTTTTCCATACAAAGTACATAATTCCAAAATTGCGGTAGATATTAAGCTGAAATATGAGCGCATTATTTATATTTTAGAAAGGTGTTGGTGAGAATTTCAGCTTAATCGGCTTTAGCGTTAAAAGTTTTAAAGTTCAAAGGATGATATCAGAAAAAACGAAAATTCAGTGTAAATGCTTGTCTTATAAAGAGGTATGATTGCTACAAATTTCAGCCTAATCGGAAATCGACTTTTTAACTCAGCAAATGGGTTAATAGCATCGCAGATTTATGATTTTCCAGGTCGAACAAACACATGTAAGTTCTGATTCTTTGTATTAAGTTTCAATTCTATAGCTTAAAAACTGCGAGAGTTAGAAGTGGCACAGACAGCTAAAGTTTACTCAAATGGTCTTAAAAACACCTAAAACGGATTTATATTAAAAATAATACTTTTCTTTTAAAGGTAGGGAAGAGAAATAGTAATAAAAATAAAATCTATTTAATTTTTTATTGCGATTTTTATGGATAACCATAAATAATAATTAAATACCACGACTTAATAATTCATCTACCTCTATATAATTAAAGAAGAGTGTCTATATGTGTCCTTTATACAAACCTACAGTTCTATTCTGAGCTTCAGGAAATTTAGACTTGTAAAATAGAGGCCGGTCTCTGTCGACATGAGATTTCGAACACCCAAGGTTTTTCGGCTATTATTTATTAAAAATAGGGGCTAATCTGCAGTTATCCATTTAGTCAAGAATCGCTTGGTGGCACATATTTGCTTGATTTATACACTTAAGAGATTATATCCCTTCGTCAAAAGAGTTCATTTTTAAGAGTTATACATTTGAAAGATTATATCTATATAATTAATACATTTTAGGGATAATATCCCTTTGTCTAAACAGTAAATTTGATTGAGCCCCCTCCCCCCCCAAATTTGCTAACCTCTTTTCTTAGGTGGCTGGATAACTGCAGTTTTACCAGAGAAAATATTAAACAGTATGAAGTAATAACGGCGTAGACTGTAGACAAACGAAATTAAGTCTCGAAATTCTTTAAACACGGCGACTCTAGAAGTCGTTTGAGGTGTAAAAATTTAAAATGAACAAGGTATATAAGTGAATAAGTGAAAATGTTGGTCAGTTGAAGGCGGCATACAGATGAGATAGGTTCCGACCTGGATGAAACACGGACTCAAGTCCTGGGCACGTATCAGCGAAAGCGAGAAAACTATGTCGCAAGCAAACCCATCCCGCCTAGACACTTGCACAGAGCACGACAAAACTATTCTGGCAAGGGGACAGCTGTACAAACTACGTGAGAGATAGTCAAGGACAGGCCTACTAGATCTTTCTGCCTGATTTGCAAAGAGAATGGAATAGCTGAAAAGAATAACAAAAACATTTTAAAAGTAGATTATTTTTAAAAAAAAGTAGAAAAAAGAATTTGCCAATGTATTATTCGATAAAGCATCTGAAGGTTGAAACATTTTGTCTCAATGACTAAAAGGTTAAGTATCTATTTTTATAATATATAATTGACAACAAGGATTCGTCACTACAAAGATTGTCGTTAGAGTAGCTATTTCCTCGGTAATTCGATGTAATTGACGGTAATGTCTCTTAAGTCAATCCAACCTACCTCTTTATGAATCATCATTAGACTGTGATCATGCAGTGAAGTTTTAAACTATAGAATTGCTCATTTATTATTGTATTTATATCATCAAGTTACATTCTCTTCTAAATTTAAGTGGAATTAGTTTACCATTTTTTGGGTACCAAAGGCCTTCAATATCACCCTTTCTACATGATGAAAGGCTTATATGGTTTGAAACCGGTATTTTCCATTAACCATAGAGAAATCCTTCGATGTTTTGATAGAATTCTTCTATTATTCTGCATTCTAAAATTGCCTAAGGCAAAAAATATTATTTATAAAATTTAACAAGAGTAAATCATAATGCTTGTGGCGATAAGGGAGTAACTGATATTGAAAATATATACTCGTATATTATGCTTTAAATATATTGGAAAAAGAAAACACTTGAAAAAATTTTGAGTTGCAAGTAGCAATATTATAAGATTATTTTTAAAAACTTTATTTATAATATTTAATATTAGATTTATAATTTAAATTATAAATAACTTATTCAATTCAAAATCTAACTTTTACCACGTTACGATTACAGAATAAATAATGTAAACGAAAAACCGTTGTGAATTTAAATCGTCACTAACCCCATTCTTAAATGAAAGAAGCGAAAGAAATTATTCCAGCGGAACAGATTTTTTCGTGGTTCCTATTTTGAAAGAGTCAAGGTAAAATTAATTGACCTATATCCTTCGACAATTTTAGAAAGAAAAATCTACAAACGAGCCTAACTTTTCAAGGATTACAATTAAAATGATAGACTCTATTTAACTAACGATTCTCAAAATGATCTGAGACGAAAAGAAAATAAAAATCCTTCATTACAGGGAATTACAAAGTAGATTGAAGGATTTCAATAAATGATTTAAAAGCTACAACTTTAAAAGAACTACCTAATTAAACGCAACTAAAAGGTAATAATGGTTCATTGAGTATTAGGCTCAGTAATCTTTTATTTATACTTCTTTGCTATACTAGTCTTTTTGCCAGAAGCGTCGTTCATATTAATTTATCTTTCAAGGGTCGAATTAAAGAAAACAACATTTCTTAGTCAGGTTTGAGTAGGGCTTTCTTAAAACATTTATCCATGAGACTAAGATAACTTAACTTAAGGAGAATAATGTAAATTATTTCGTTGGGAAAACCATGAATTATTGCGTACATGGTTGTTCTGATATCTTTTCATTAACTTTTGCTTTTTATAAAACCTAATGAATAAGCTATTTATATTGTTTAGTTTTTTTTTTCTACGTTTTTGTTAGCTAGCTTTCTTCGTTTGTTTGTCCAGTAAACATCTTGCAATCGATTTTTAACTAACATCCGAGTAGCTAGACATTTGAAAATTTTAGAATAGCTCAGAACTCGATGACAATCCATTTTTTTTAATACTTAGCCATCTTTCAGCAGAATTTAATTCGTTTTCAGAAAATGTTGCTGTATGGAAAGTTAGTCCGGTAAAAATCCGCAAGTTTTTTTTATTTGTTTTGACATGACCCATATTTACGATCTATTTATTATTTATTACCGATATTACGATTTATTTTGATGGGTTTCAAATTTATTATTTTTTACTTTAGAAGTTCTTTTTACATATCTTGTTATTATTTAAATTATTGATTGCACGCATCGGTTACTCGATAGTTAGCTTAATAGCTTAATAGTTTTAATAGCTTTAAATAAAGAAGCTATCAAATGGTAATTTACAAATAAAAATCATTTTATAGCTTATCAATATAAACTGCATTTAATTATATTATGTGAAATATATGTTGATAAAGCTTTTTCAATGTCGTATTGTAATAATCATCTAATATTCTTTTAATAATTTGATTAACATCTTAAACAAGGAGTCAAAAGGAGAGAATTATGTAGTATATCTTCCCAGTCTCTAAGACTATTGGATGTCCTTATGACACGGATGACAGATTCTTCAGGGTGAAGATCAAATTGGCCGCTACGAATTGCTTCTAAAAGTTAATGATTTGAAAATGCAATTTTCAACAAGTAGTGTATAAAAATCAAGAAGGCCATAATGTAGGAGTCTGTCTAGACAGTTAGAAGTTCTGTGGTCACAGCTGAAAGAACCAAGAAAACTATAGTATAATGAAACTATACTGTGAATATCAAACTGGCCGCTAATTCATTTCTGAATTAACTTGCACGGATAATTGCATCACGCAGTACAAGGAAGAAGGAAGTTCTCGGACAGATAAGTGGGTTTGTTAAACATAGGCTTATATCCTATTATCTGGATGTTAAGTGCATCATTCCGGCCGAAGCATTTCGCGACTAACATAACAGAAAATATACGTTGCAGGCTCTATCCAGCTTGAATTCTTTAATTAGACTAAGGAAATCACACACGTAATTCTTTAGTGTGATGTGAAAATGCTGTTTTTTGTCATTTCAAGAGTCGTTGAATCAAACAATAATGTAAACGAGACAATAAAAATATATTATAGAAACGATGACGCTAAACAAGCATTATTTCATTATGAAATGTGACGCAGACTACTTCTAATTAACATCTATTATCAAGAAATTTTATATCTTCTAATATTTCAAGCAGAAAGAACGATGGCGAAAGAAAACAATTTTTGGTATAATTTAATTAAGTATTAACATGCTAAAGTTGTAGAAATCTGAGGGGTTTGACTTGCAAAGGCACCAGTTATAATTAATTATTGAAATGTGTTTAGCATTGAAATACTAAATTAATAAGCAAAATAGAATATACTCGATAATCAGAATTTTAAGATCATCCTTGTAATAAAATATTTTATTAGATAATGTAATAAATAAATTAAGTTTTCTATTTTAATAAAAAAAAAAAAAAATGGTAATAAATAAAGTTTTATCAATACAGGTTTTAAATTTTAGGCAGATAATCGTGTTTAAAAATTATAAATCAATTTATAATAGTCCGTATAAACTTCTGGTGGCTGCGATTCAGCCAAGAGACGCTAAACATGAGTCCCAGTGAGGACTAAGCTTAAGGGAACGTTTATTTACATTATGGTTTTGAGTAGAATGGTTCAGTTTCTTGGAAATATCATTTTAGGCTAAAACCATTAAACCACGGTTATAAATTGTATAGATTGTGTTATTAACTGTATTGAGATGAAGTACATATTGCTTTTAGTTCCTTGACCCTATAGATTAACATGTAGTACCGTATGCTACAGTTTTTTAAAAACAACATTCTTTCGATTATTGAATTCGTGCTCTATCCTATTTTATTATCTGTTGATAAAACTAATAGAGAAACCACTTAAAATAAAACCATTTTAAGTTTTTTTTTTCCTTAAAAAAATACTATATACATGTTTAAAAGAAACAAACAGCTCGTGGTTTAATCTCCGGGTCGTCGACTCTTCTTAAAAACAAGTCGATTGAGTAAAGTAGAAGCTGATTTCGGTTGGGGAGGAATGCTCGGGCGTGGGGTCTACCCATCCGAAATCCTTGTTTGAAATCTACAAGAGAAAACAGGATCTGACAGAGTTCATAACTAGAGGAGCACATACATCCTACATCCTTTCTTCAACCCCCTGGTGAAAAGGCAACCGGACCGTTAACTGACTCATAGATCAGACAAAACAAAAAAACCCATAAGAGGATCTAATGTAATATCTCAACATTATCGAATTCTCTAAATGTTTGCAACACCGATATTCTCGTTCACTCTGTGATTGATTCAGAAGGTGGAGTTGTGGTGCTGCTCCTCACCCTGTTATTACCGGCCGATACGTCAGTCAATCAATGACGTACACAAACTTTCTTTTTTATCGCTGCTTCGTTTGATTGAGTTACGAATCGTTACTGTTAAATATTTCGTAGAAAACTTATTACCTACTTGTAGCAATGCTGGATACGATGAAAGGGAAAATCTAGTCATCTACGTAAATCTAGATTCCTTCTCCACACTTCGTGTTCCTATTATCATATTAATAAATCGTTTCTGATTCTCTGCAATTAAAAATTATCCCGTGTAAGAAATATTGATATATGTATATATACATATTTACAAAAAGAAAGAAAAAAAAGAATTCTAAGTACATGTAATATAATATCCTCAACTTTCAATAATCTGCTGAAAAGAAGAAGAAGAAAAAAAAACAATATCTTGAGAAAAAATTGGATTCTATATAAAAAACAAAATCGGTCCGAGACAACTCATCCAAACTTTCTTATACATGAGTTCATAATAACTTAGCCCAGTGTTTTCCATTATTAGTTTTCGTAGGTAAATGTAATTATTATTGAATATTTCATCAAAATTTAGCATACAATTTACTTCTCCATCCACCATTAAAGCTATTTTCTCAAGAACTTGATTTTCCCGGGAAAACGGAAAAAGATGACGTTAAATGAATGGAGTCACTTGATCAGGAATAAAGAAAGACGTGTCTACACTAAAAGCAACTTTATTTTTAAAATGCCTGTATTCGATCACTAGTGGCTAACCAGTGAGTGGTTGAAAACCCGCAAATGTGCAATAAAGTCAATTTTAGTTGAGATGTCTTTGTTTATTACTTGTATAATGATCACTATTGATCACAAATCATTATCCTTCTTCTTCTATGAAATATTTGTCTTCCAATATGGCCCAGCATTACCTTTAATGCTGGGCATCCATTTACCATGTGTGATTTGGCTATCGGAACCAAACAATTTATCGGAGCATCTGATTTCATGGTTGTGAACACAAGGCATCTCCAATATTCTAAAATAGAGTAAAACCTCACCTGAAACTCATTTAACTACACCATGGGACCTGATAATTCGTTTGAAATAGCCGTGTAGTTCTGTTTTTTTTTCAGAACTTGGACAATAATACTATTTTTTTTTTTATGCGTTATGATAACTAGGTATTCATTGCGATACAGATGAACGAATCAGTGGCATTTTTTCGAACTAACCGCGATTGGCTTTTTCCCGTTTATTACAGTAAACAAGTTTAAAGAAATAGATGTTAGAATAAAATGGGTCGGACGTCTAACAGAATCAACAGGAGCGGTACTGAAGGAATCTTGTTTTTTAACTGTATCCACTTGCTGTATGCTGTTTTCTTTAGAATTACCCTCTTTGTCGACTTAACCATATCCTATAGTAAGGGAGGTAATTAAATTAAGAGCTTGGTTTTTTAGGTTTATTTATTTATTTTTTTTTTTTCAAAGCAATACCTTTAATCAGGTTATGTCAATCAACTACTTGTCTTCAGTGTACAAATAAAATGTAGGAAGGCTTGTCACCCACCTTTAAATAAAACTAACGAGCCATCATTAAAATAAAAAATATGAAGCATGAAGCTACATCTTTCAAATCAATAAACAAAAAATGCAAGCAATGTCCCCACATTAATCATAAAGAATGAATGTCATATGAAAAAATTAACAGTTTCGACTACTTCAAATGGGAAATCATCAGGTATTCTTTTGTTATCTATTATTGCATTACTTATATTGCTTAAATAATATTAATTGATAATATTTACTGATTGTTTTTTTATCACTGCGATTTCCATAAAAACTTGGCCGACGCAAATTACTTATTACTTAGTATTCAAAAGTATTCCACCCACTGAATAATTATTATATTATCGTCTCTTAAAAATTCTTGACTTATGCGGTTCTTCCTTATACCTCCTTCTTTCCATACAAAACACGAATGATCTAATTCCCAATATAATATGAATATATAAGAAGAGAGAAAACAAAGAGTATGTTGTTTGATAAACGCTGCTATTTATATGTTTAAAGCGAATCGATTAGTAAAGCAAAATATAAACAAGCACGGAATAAAAGAACCTATATATGTAGCTCTGTAACTATGTAATTTTCTTATAAATTATTCTATCATCAAGAGAAGTTAGAGTTCTTCAATTTACTTAATCTTTAGACAAATTCTCTTGGGATTCTTGCTAACTTAGATAATAAGATGATAATAGGGTAATGTGAAAAGTTAAGCATGTGCAAAAACTAAAACTGGGATTTCTTTTTTATAAAATAATGTATCTAGGCTTATTACTCGATCTAAATGTTTAACTTATTGGCTGTCAAGACATAGTTACAGGTTTTGGGTTAACCATCTAAACCTAAACGTTTGATAGACAACCAGGAGGTCTGTATTCACCCTCCCTAGACATAGTTAGAGGTTTTGGGTTAACCCTCTACACCTAAACGTTTAAGAGATAAAAAGGAGGTCTGTATTCACCCTCCGTAGGTCTGGTTGAAGTTGAATTTAATCAAAATATCTCCTATTTAAAGTCGAAAATTATTTTACCAATTCGTTATCATTTCATATCTAATAACATGTAAATACGTACATAAAATCAATGACACATACATCTATCTTAGATATTTCAGAGGAAACCGGATCAGAATAAGTGAAAACAATGTCGTTTTGATGCAACCCTTTGACAAGGAGTTCACGTTTGAATCATTCCTATAATGATTCATAAGTTGAATTTTTTAACTGATAACTTATAATTATTAAAAGTTATAGTTTATAAAAAATAAAATTTAATAGAAAATTCTAGAAACTTTTTTTCCCCCAAATTAAAGGAATAAATATTACATCAGAGTTGATTGTAAGTAAAAACTACGTAATAAAGAGGAATCTTAAGAGTAACGGATCAGGTGAGGCCGGTTTTAAGTTTCTATACCTATACAGTCAAAGTTGTGGGCCATCCCGTTAACGCTTGAGGTTTGGTGTCTATATACACCTATGATTAGCTCGACTCCGTAGATATGTCTTAAAACCACCTCTTGTTTAATGAACATTCCACACTTAACTGCGTATTCGTTTCCCTAAAGTTAAATGGGGGCAATTAAACACTGTACTGTAAATGAAGAATTAAAAGTAAATAACGAATTAAAAGTAAATGATGAAAATTGTTCGAATTCCACTAAACGAAAATTGAACTAAATCCTTGACTATATCATTAATTAACTATACTATTTTTTAAAACTAATAAAAAGTTTTTAAATTGAAGTTAATTTATCACCTATAGAAGATGGTAGTTTGATTTAAGTTATCTGGACTTTCTTCCATGGTACAGGTATTTGTTAAAAAAATTAAAAAGTATTTAAAAAAATTAAAGAGCTTTAAGTTCTTTTATAATACAAAATATTTGCGATATTTCAACCCCTTCTTAGGTCATCTTCAAACCTCATGTTTAATCCTAAAATCCTTTTTTGTTTTTCTTTTTTAAACCTTATAAGTAATTTATCAAATTTGAATATAAGTACATACTACTAAACCTCACACATATTATACACATTTTCACTTCATTCTGTATTCTTTTTGTTACTATTTACTTTAAATTATTAAAAATTCATTTTCTCAATGGGGAAATATATCCTCATAAAATTTAATATAAACTTAGTATAAACATTTAATACTTTAAAATAAATTTTTACAATGTTTTTAACACAAGCTGGGTGTTACTTATTAATAGTAACACCCATATTTATGTCATTAACTTTATTAATACTTATATTCAAATAAGATACATTTTTACTGTTTTAAAAAACCATAAAGGATTTCAGGATGAAACATTGAACTTTAAGATGGGGTTAAAATATCGCATATATATAAAATGTTACAGAGTTAGAAACTTCTATCTAAATCTAACAGTGTTATAGACTGCAAATTGTGTTTGAACATGGTATGTATTGATTTAAAATTAATCTTCAAATAATATGTTGAAATATTCCCTTCGTACACTACTGGTTGGTGATTTGAGTTTGTAATCAGTTTGTTTTGAGTTAACTCCGTGTGCGGAGGGCCTTAGAAATAAAATTCCCTTATATCGTGTATTTAATATTGAACATTTTTAAATAAATGTTTCAATTTTTTTAAGGTAAAAAAGAAATGAGATTTTTTTTTTTTTTTAATAGCTTAATTTTTTGACTCCGTTTTTTTATTAATTAAAAGTGAAAACGGTAAACTATTTATAGATTACGAAATTAATTTAATTAAAAAACTTTTTTCTGGTGTGATAATGGTCGGTGATCTTTTGAAATCTATTCGATAATCTGTCAAGCATTCTTTATAATCTTTTTTTTTTTTATATATATTCAGGGTCTACGGATTATAAACTTGAGAGATATTTTATATTTTATTCTTATGTTTAAAGCCTTCTTTTTGTAAATCTAAATCAAATTAAATTACTTTAACTTAAAAATTGAAATGTAAAATTAAGTTAATAATATGTTTGGAGTGGAAAATACAGCTCAGGTAGATGTTTCAAACATTCAATGTTTTATCGATGTATTACTAAATTATTGTGTGGCGTGAATTAAAAAGTGGACATCTTTTTTAGGATCAGTGTTAATTGAACTTCATTCTTTGTATTGAGTACGATTATAACAGATTCATTGTTGACGAAGTATACAACTTAAAAGATATAAAACTCAATGTCGCGAGTCAAATATAATTTATTAAGACACTTCAGAGACAAAGAGATTTATCAATTGATGAAACTTTTTAGCCTGTATATAAATCACTATGGTAAATGATCTGGCAATGAATAAGTGACAAATATGAGAAGATTAAAATGTATTTACAGACACGGATCTATGTATGAGACAACAATGCTTTCTAAATGAAAACGGAGAAACAATGGTGAAATAGAGTTGACATGTTTAAGGAGAAATATTATTACGTGTTCTTTCGTAGGATGTTATGAGTAAAAACTTTCTTTACAAATATAATAATCACTCGTCAAATACATTCAGACAACATTCGATAGAAAGTTTATGTTTAAGTGGACATTCCTAAAACCTTGATAGTTTGACGAATGTTTGTATACGTAGTCAGTAGCTTACAAATAAAATTATCTTACCATCTTACCGTGGTAAAATTGAAGATATAAAAGGGCCGGATTGAAGTATTTTAACTCAGGTTAGACATTTTAGTGTTTCTTCTTTTGATTCTAGTACTAGCGGGCCCTACTTTCGCATTTAAAGTACTGATTACATAGTAGTAGTAGCAATTGTCTAGTACTTCCTACTAGAACGGGTAGGACGAACTACTTGTTCGAACCTTGGAATCAGGCCAACACTTAGGCCCTTTGTACGCCCCGCGGTAGAGAGTTCCAGCCACTTCACACATTATACATTTGTACATAGTACCACCAAAGCGAGTATGATGTGATCAATAGTGAGCCATATAAATCAGAGCGTCACGGCGAGGAATCGAACCCCTATAACGTTCCACTCATGATTCAGTGATGGCCGAGCAGACGTGGTTAAACCTTCACGGTCACGCTGGCTCTGGGTTACATAGTAACTGCTTTAGCAAACACACAGTTTTGTCTACCAATCCCAAAGCATTATCCAGGATATTCGTGATTACTCTTTAAACGATCTGCATAATGCGGTATGTAAAGCTCCCGCAGTTGGAGACATAAAAGAATCTAGTGAATAATCTAAGAGCTTCCATTGAGGACTGTGTCTTGAGAAAAATGTAACTTTTCTTTTTTTTGTAGTCAACATCACATAACTTACACCCCTGGCAAAACTGCCATTAGCGAAAAAAAAAGTTCTCATGCGACAAGACGCCACATAAGTTTGTGATACTATCTTGATTGTTGTATTACCCATATTGTGGTACTGATAATTGCGTATAGTTAATGAAAATTGCATTATTTTTCCGTGAAACCGGTCTGTATTGAAAATATTATGTAGCGTTTTGAAATAGACCGAGTATGCTTCCTCTCTGAATTAATTAATTTATAATTAAATTATTATTAGTTTTAAAAATAAATAAATAAACGAATGTCATGAGANATTATTAGTTTTAAAAATAAATAAATAAACGAATGTCATGAGAGTACAATCGTTTAAGTCCTGCCACATGCGATTTATTTTAAAAGAAAAACGGTTTGGTGTATTGCATTCATCCCTCTGGTTTTTGCCTTTCCTACTTGGATTAAATCTGTCTTAATTAACTTTTTTTTGTTCATTCCTGGACTCAAATCGTAAACCTGATGGTTTTTTTGCCATTCAAAAACCAGAATTAAAACCTTGAATGTAACAGTAACCTAACTTTTGACGTTGAAGATATTAAGGTATAAGGTAAAAATAATTTAATCTTTTAGAAGTAAACAATGTCTCGATGCTGATTTATGATAATGAACTTAAAATATTTGAGCCATTAAGTATCTAAATATCTAAATTATTACCTTAAATACTTGAAAAAAAAAACAAAAAAACACCATATCCTATCTTAATTGCTTATTCTACAAAATCTCGGTCATAACCTCGCACTTTCTGACAAGCATTATTGTAGTAATATCAATATGGTACTGATGTGTGCCATTATAAGGTTATACTCAAAAAGGTTATAATTATTAATTATCACCGAATGAAATAAAAAGGGAATAAATTCAAACGTTTGTATTAAAAGAACCAAATTACTAAGTGCTGTAATTAATTTGGTAGACAAACAAGAGCATTAAAATAAATACAGATGAGAATCTAGTAATGGAACAAGATTTTCTAAATAGAATTAAATGTAGAATGTTGGTAGCTTTCACTTCCTGCTTTGGTCTCCTTGATAATACAACTTATACGAATAGTTTCGTTTATAAAGGGAAAAGTATGTATTATAATTCCTTAGTACTTTCAGTTCCCTTAGTCTATTGGTAGTATAATACCTGGTAAACAGTTTAGATGTACCAGTACCATTAAGCCAGAAGGTTAAATCAGACTTCTTACTCCGATTGAGGTGTACCAAATTGGTAGGAACCATAGGAGAAAGTTTACTGATTTCATATAAAAGTTTCTGATATATCGGGACTTATATCTTTATAGAAACACGTATTTTCATTTTTTTATATAAATTTATCCATATGGAAAGTATGATCATAATTTCAATAAACGTTATTATATAAATACAAAATAATAATGGCATAGTGTTATAAACCTTTTAATTTAAAAGTGTAATATAACGTTATTTTTCAAAAAAATGTAATAATGCTATATTTATTGTTAAAAAAGATAATTAATAATTATTTATAAGACACTAAAAAACCACAACGAAGGTCATAGAAAACTAGAATAAATTAATTTACAAAAGAGTGTAATCTTGATTTTCGAATAATCAGATATTAAATAATGAGTCTAATAATTGCTGTTAATTGTTAACATACATTTTCTAGATTAAAAACTAAAAGTATTAATTGTCTCCATGAGATCGTTTAGTGATGGAGTCACTGTTCTCATTAAAGAAAAAATAAAAATAAATGTATCAGGTGAAAAAAAAAAAAATATATAACTATTACATTAAGCTACTTTATTTTTATCTATAAGGATGCAACCGACCTTATACCCTCAAATTCCTTCAGTAATAATTAAATAAATTAATAATACTAAAGAATATTGTTTAATTTTCTGTTTCAGACTGCAGGTTTCCCGGTGCGCCGGCGCACTCGACGGTTCATTTTAGTAACGACAGTTTAGCTACGGGTACAGTGGCAACGTATTCGTGCGAAAGAGGTTTCGAACTTCTGGGACCGTCGCGAAGAGTTTGCGGTGCTGATGGACAATGGACTCCAGAGGGAATTCCATTTTGTGGTGAGTTGCGTTTAAATTATACCTAGACTAATTAATAAAATAGTAAGGAATCTACACATTTATGAATATAAATAATTTAAAAAGCTTTAGAAAAAGACCTACCTTTTTGTAAATTGTTACAACTTTCTTATTATTATGTTTATTCAAGTCACTGTTTTGCTAATCAAGTGAATAATCCATGGCGATAATGAAGGAAAATACCGCTGCTTTTCCCGGAAAGTTAACTTTTAAGAATTTTTCTTAAGTAATCGTAATCAATTACTAATTTGGGATATTTTCAAATTATCTTATCAAAGGGGAATGGGTACAGAAATAAGCGGGAGGGATAGATTCTAGATATTCTCGATTAGTAAAATAATTTAAATATTTCTTGATGGTAGTTTATAAACCCATCTAATTGAAAATAACACACTCCACAGCGAAGCACGTGCATCCCGCTAGTAATATTAATATAACTTATTTATTATATGCATAATTAATAATAATAATAATAATAATAATATATTATACTTAAATACTGATCATCGAGATATACACCATCCAACTAATGTTATATCATTTTCAAATCTTGATAAGGTAGAGAGGGGTGTTAACCCTCGGGAACGCGCGGTCCTGTGAGGCCTAAATTTGAGATATAACTGTGAAATTGAGATATATGTAGGCGCGATGGGAAGATAGGGATTTTTCTAGCTACATTTCTTGCTTTTATCAAGAGTATCAGTCACTTTTTGACATCGTACGTGATTATACTTCAATTATATGCCCATATTGTCCTGACAGGGGACCCGCGCCACTTTCACTTAAATTTTAGTTTTATGCTAATTTGAGTGAAATTTATACATATAATACAAAATAAATTAATATGGTACCTGAATTTAAAAATAAAATAATCAAAATATACAGAAAAAATTAAAAATATGAGAATTCTAATTGAGACTGACTAATTTTGTGCTTACTAATTTTATACTATGAGACTAATCAACGCTATTTTATCAATTAAAAAATTATAGAACAATAAAACCAATTTAAATATGTTTTATAATATTTTGCAGAAATGATTTCAAGTTTATATTTATTTTACATGTCGTGTGGGCATTTTAAACTGATTAAGTCCTATCAGGGGTCCGTGCCTCCTCGTGTCTATAATAGACCGCGCGCACCCGAGGGTTAAAAAAAGATTTGATATAGAAATAGCTCTTCATATATTATAAGAAACCATCAATTATGACCACTCAACTTGCTCGTATTGAACAATTCAAAACCAAATAGACCAATTGTCAAAACCAATATCTTATAAACATAAACAGATTAAGACACAATGAACTAAAATAATCGAAACAAATGTATAACTTATACCTAATATCAAGAGATAGTAACCACTGTTGATGCTTGCTTGAACTAATGATTACTGAACCATTTTCGCCTCGAAGCCATCATCAGCAGAAGAATATAAAAGAGTCTACATGAGAGAATGGTTCTCTTATGTAAACGGTGCGAGTTCTATTCGACTCCCACAGTTTTATTATAATTTCCTGATAGCCTATTTTATATTAGTCCCTGATGACAGCCTATCTGCTGATAATAGTCTAGTTTTAGTTAGTTTCTCTTCATATCATAACTTACAAACTTTTGGTAACAATCCTCAATTTGACTTTAATATACAAGCATATTTAATTTTACAAGCTATTGTGCAGGCATATATTACATCGAAATTGTTGTGGTGTAAAAATAAGTATACAAATGTCTACATCAGGAAAATTTACCTAACAATAAAAAATAGTTTTAGTCACAGCTCTTGTAACGATGACAAATGTCACACATATAAGGGGTATCAATAAGTCGGAAATGAAGAGCTATGTACAAAAAAACAGTTCCAGTTCCAGTCTATCACTTATTATAAAAATCGATGTAATATGACAGTCTATATTACCACACTTGATCGGGTCACTTTCAATCCTTCCATCGTCTATTGACTAACTCAACAAAAGTTCCTTATCAATCATAATGCCACGTATATTGGTTCCAATTTATTTATTATTTTGTAATCATTCCAAGTACATTATTACTGTAGAATAGAAATGTAGCTATAATACGAGTTTACAATTAACTAGCATGAGTATTAAGTTCGAATATGTTGTATCTTAACAGGAAGTATATTTTACATTCTAGTACTTGTTTAAAGATGAAGTTTTTCTTCATAAAAACATCTGGTTTATAGTTGTTGTACAAAATGTTCGATTCAAGTTTGATCTTGAAATTATAAACGATATTACCGATGTAAAACAAGTGTTAATACAGACTTTTATAGATGATACTTGGAACTAGTAATTCTCAGTAAGATTACATTAGTGGAGATAGGAAACAAGAATCTTTAACTGGTTAAATATGATCGGAGATTAGTTGTGTCTTAAATAGTGTAAAAAATCGTTAGGTGTGACATAGTTGATTAGTCAGACTGATCGTCATGAAGATAGACGACTATTGGTCAGTTTTAAATAAGGAATATCACTTTCTAAGTAATATTATGTCTGGGACGGACTTGTAGGTATCAGGACACTTGTAAACTTGACGGACTTTCTACCATGAGGATTTTAAGAAAAAAAAACTCGACTCCCGCATATTCCTCAAGAATAAACAGGTACAGCTTTCTCGCTATAAAGACTCCTTAAAGCGAGCCAGGGTCTCGCAATCCAAAGTGACAGATTGTCTTCACTTCCTCTATATTTTGCCTTAAAAAAATGCGATCTACAAGAAAAAAACCTTTTGATTTATTGTGATACTTATAAAGTCATTAATATTATACTGCAGTTTATTTATTTCCCTGAACCTGAACTTGATATTTATTTATTTAAAAAAAAGAAGATCTTCGAAAGGGGAAAAAACAACAGCAATCTAATAAAAGTAAATAAATAAAAATTATAAAAACAACTTTATGATTAATGTCATAAAACATTTTATAAATATCAAAAAACACCACGGATTTTTTTCCACTTTATTCCACGGATGAATAGAATTGAGCTTTCTAATAAGTTTAAAATTAAATTTACTTGCTTAATTGAAAGATAACATTTCCTTAAATCTACGATTAACTTAATTTAAACGACGATTTTCCATTACAAATGTTTATTAAAACTAAAAGGAAATAAATATAATCATAGGGAATCATTGTATCTGTGTTCGAGAAGTTTAAGACAATTCTTGCAATTCAAATTGAAATATTAATAGTTATAGGAATCTTCAATCATCCGAGTTTGATTCTTAATGAATGATACATATTCCGAAATTATTGTAATAAAGTAACTTATCTAAAAGTCTTAAGACTCAAGAAATTGTCATCACATCATAGCTGCACCAATAACTATGTACATGAATTAGCCATAATCAGTATTTAACTGGTCTTTATCGCATCAAACAGTTTTAGGTAATTCATTATTTGTTTTCATGCTTTTAGCTAATAAACCAATTGACACTAACAATGCTTTGCAGAAGCAAACTCTTCCTCCTTAGATTATATAATACTTAAAATACTAATTATGGTCCTACTTAAAATACTTTTTATGTTTTGTAACGAAGTAGAGGATTGATTTTTAATTATATTTGAAGAATTCCTTAGTTTTTTTTTGTGTAACTTCTATAGTTATGTAAGTTTTTGTAATTAAGTTCTTTTTAAGCAAGTGCACTTGAAACAACGGTAGCGTAAAAGAAATAAGAGCGAAGGCATTGTGATGCAACAGGCACAAGTCGCGTGTCCTAATAGAAAGGAGAATAAATCATTGTTTGTAAGCAGAGTCACTTGTGTGTTGTTTGAGTGCGCATTGGAAGTCCGGTTCAATAGCCGCTTGAGGGCACCTGTATTGGTATCAGGCTCTAAACATTATAGGAGGGCGTGAAAGTTCAAAGTAGATCCATTGAGTTTTACAACTAGAGGCTTCACATTGTTTGTTTATTAAAGTTAACTATTGTTAAGGTTTCACATACTAGTGCCTTGGTCTACAATAGTCTTTCCTTGTCCCACTCCTTCATCTCTAGGTGCGGCTACTTCACTCCACAATCAATTTTAGCTCATTCTATTCTTTATCCTGCTAAACTTTTACTTTCATTCCAAACATTTTTTTTGCGACCTTTATCATCCATGACTTTGTTCCTGGTCACCTACGTACCTCGTAATTTCTTTTTGAAAAAAAAACTATGTCATTTACTAAACCCCCCTACATTTTTTTACCCGCACATTGTCAATACATATATAATAGAACAATTTACAAAGAAAAATCTATAAAATTGTTCTTTAAAAAAAGAAAAGTTTAATAAAATTTGATAATTATATTCTTTTTTTGGTAGCTATTGATAGTAAACTTTTACTGCTAAAATGTTTAACACTTTCTAATCTTTTTAAAAAAATAAAAGTTTACCCGGATTTAAAAGACAACTAGCTTTCTTGCTCACAATAAGTTATTGTACATTGTACATTAAATTGATATATTATTACCTAATAATATTAATTTAATGTTACCGGTAGTCAAAACAAAGAATAAAATTGATCATAATATAAAAGATAAAATTTTTCTAAAGACCTCAGTGGTCATAATAGCGCCCCATCCACTGTCGTTCTTTCCTGACAGACTTTCCTTTTTCTTAATCGTGAAGGAAAGCACGGCATGATTGATAATCATGTTCATTACCACCCACAGAACCATTTTCCTGCACTATTTCCTGAGAGACGATATGCTCATTCCATCCTGTAGGCTTGTCGTGTGACTACAATCCCTTCGTTTAATCCCATCCACATGAAACTTATCAGTTTACAAGAATGGAGAGGATGGCGCGACGAGTTAATCTTGTAAGATTATAATCCTGCCGTTCTTTCCTCTTGAACACCATACACTAACAATCTTGACTGAATCGGCTTTCCTTACAGAAAGAATGGCAGTGGATGGGGCGCTAATGTAAACTAAATACGCTCTTATTTAGGTAAGAAATAGGACTATTAAAAGCCACGTAAAGATTATACGCTTTATCGTTGTGAATTTTTAAAAGGGACCAACTTAAATGATCCGAAAATCCAGACCACCGATATAGGTGAATTTTAAAAGCACTTCGCCTTAAAATTACATCTATAAAATAAAGAACTTTGTTCATCCGGACAAAAGAGAATCCTATGGAAATGCAGACCAAAGGACGCAAATGGATTCGGATCGATCATACTTCGTAAGTGCTGTGGAATGACAAGCCCTAAACTAGAGTTCCCCACTCAAAGAAGAGGCAGTACAAGAATTACATGGAATATGACAGTGAAGGCTGGAGGAGCAGGAAAGAACTGGGTGGATGCGATGACACGATACAGAATCCACTAGCGATGCTTTGGACAAAACCATATGTACCTATCAGAGAAGTAACAGGACATAAGTCAAGCAACTTTATTCAGTAAGTCTTTTGGGGCACCGGCAATGCTGAGTGGTTAGCGCATTTGCTTACTTTCACTTGAAATTATGGTCATTATATGGATATTCCTGGTGATAGGTTGATTCTCCCCCTCCCCTGGTCTGCTCAATGGACCCATACCTATGTCTTGATGTTACTTTGGCCTTACGGGCTCAATGTGGTTTCAACTTGACGGTTCAAGATTATACTTTAAATCCTAAATCCAAAAAATTGAATTTCCCTGCTTTACAATTACATCAGATGCTAACTACAGTCTGTGCCAAACAAGAGTTAGTGCGTTGACAGCGCGGGAAATCGAGTGACACACAGATTGGCCAACCTCTGAGGGGAAAAATAACGCCACTACATTTACCTTCTTATATGTTTATCCAGAGGGCAAATCTTGAGCTCTCATTGGCTTCCCACCCCATTTGCTAGTTTTTCCCGCGCTGTCAACGCACTAACTCTCGTTTGACACAGACTGTAGTTAACATCTGCTCCCCACATTTTACGGAAGAATCATCAAAATCGGATAAAGTTAAATAGAAATGATGATAGATAATTATTTTGTAGAGAAACAGCATGTTCAGTGAAATGGTACAAATCTGAAGAAAATAAAATCTAATGACAGCCTTTCACCCAGTTGCCTTAATAATAAAAAAAAATTGTTTGATCCTTCGCTCATTCCTGACAAACCAAGAAACAATTCACTTCGCTTTTTCTTCCCCAGTTTACATTTTCTCCCTTTTATCAATATTATCTGGATTCTAGACATTTCATTCGATATTTCAAGGCCCCTATCATTTGGGTAAATTATAAATATACAGTTTATTTTTATTACCAATAGAATGTAGTTTGACCGGATTTGATCAATTTTATTAAAAAATATTTCACGAAAGTTAAGTGCACAAACAACTTTCACACACGTGCGAAATATTTCAATTTATTCTGTATTATAATTTAATAAACAAATAGGATTAAAGAAAAAAAAAAATTACACGTAACTGGATTGAGTTGTGTAAGTTGACATTGTACGGACAGTTAGGTACAACATTGTTTGACAGGTATCACACATATGTATTTCGTCGACCTTGATATTGGATATTGAAATAAATCAAGTATTGGATAATTATGCAAATTATAACACTTACACTTTTATATATAAAATAATATGTCTTAATTTATGCTTTTACAGGTTTAATAATTAAAGAAAAAAAGTTTTTATGTAATTCTATTCAAAAACCGCAAATGTAAGATAATATTAAACAATATGGTGTCGTTTTGTGTTTCTTAATGAATAATAGTAGTATAAAAGACGGTAGTAAAGTTATTTTATTTGTCCTTCTGTGGTTAATGTCACCTTAAATTAATTAAATATATGAGGGTCTATTTCAGGTCATGCGTTTATATTACATTTACCTAAAATCTTTTAATTTTTAACAGTATATATCATAGTAGAATTAATTATAATTCGCAGTTCGCAGCAAACTTAAAGCCTTGTAGTCATTTATCATGTTACTAAAGATGACTTTGACCTCAAGCAATGGAAATAGAAGTCTGTAACAACTCTAACCACCTGAAATTAATTTTGGTCGTAAATCTAGAGTTAATTTTTAAATTAAATATAATTTTTAAAAAATACATTGGTAAAACATATTATAGTGATGTGGTGTGGTAATATGCATAATTTTTGTTGATGAAAGAAAAAAATTGTGTGTGCTTAAAGTATACTTGTTAGGAGTAACGGGTTATAAGAACTTAGTGAATAAAATCAGCTTATGACCGAAAATACATTACCATTTAATTATCGACCAACTGCTCATGGATTTTGTATTATATTTTCCACCAAAATGTTTTTTATTATATTTACCACTAAGTCCAAAAGTGTTTAATGCTCTACCGATCTTTGAGGTTAGAGAAAACATTAAAATGAAAATTTTATTGGTTCTAAGTAAGATATCAAAAATTACAGGCTTCATTCCTAATTTTAATTCTGCACAATTTGAGCCCTATTTCAACTTCCTATGATAAATAGTACAGGCGCCATTTCAATACAATGATAAAACTCTTATTATTGAAATGGTACCAGTACTATTTATCATAGGAAGTTGAAATAGGGCTCAAATTGTGCAGAATTAAAATT
>KZ651493.1:401863-413412 GCA_001010745.2 Gerris buenoi
TAGAACCTCATGGTAAAAACCACTCAGTAAGTTAAGCTAAAACTAAAACGGATAATTTAGTTAAAATCTCAAAAAAAAAAAAAAATAGTAAAAAAAAAATCAATTAGGTAAAATAATAATTTTTAAAAAATAAGATTAAAAAAAATCAATGTTTTTTTATATTTTTTTTTTTTAATTACGTATTTCAATTTATATAAAGTCAAAATACAGTTGTAAAAAAAAAAAAACTATTCAGACAAAAAAATGAAATTGAAACATTGGAATAACAAATATTTATAATTTTGGCCTTATTTTTTAAAAAAAATTGTTTCAGTTTTCTGGCTTTATTAACAAAGCGTTATTAATATTGTTTTAAAACAATAAAGGATCCCCCAAAATAAAGTTAATTGAATATAATTGTTAATGCACCTCAAAAACCACGTACTATTAGGGAAATTAAAATACATTATATATACAAACTAGAATGGGGGCATTCATAAAGGTAAAATAGAATTTGTTCCATTGATTCTCTATTATTAGAGTGTGACAGGATCTACGATACCTCATTAGGAATTTACCAAATAGCACTATAATAATCATTTTAATTTTTTAAGAGAGTTCGAAGGATAAAATCCCATCATATTAATTTACGAAAGGAAACAATGAAAAGTAAAAATAAACTGAAGGATAGTCCCGTTTCTATAAATTATGTTAAATAGATGTTACTTGTCACCATGATTTTTACTCGCAAATATAAACAGATAAAAAGAATATTAATTTCCACTTGTTAAAAGAATGAAGAATGCCAATTTGTTTCAACCAAATGATTACCAACAATTTATGTGTTTGGGAAACTGAAGGAGGGGCCGGGTTCTTTCGAACTGTATACATTAAGCTGAAAGCATTGTGCCACGAGTCAGCTACGTCAGTTGAATACCCTCATAAAGAATGAGTGGTTTGGAATAAATAAGAAGCAACTATCCTTATGCTAATGAAGATTGTTTCATTTTAGCAACGTGCCTCTCTTAAGGAGGAGTTTATTGTTTTCGATGTCTCCGATCAGGCAGAAAAGTGTCACGCCGAGTTAGTCATGACCCGAATCCTGAATACGATTCCTTCTTCGGCTATTATCTTCTATCTATTTTTGGATTGTGATAGAAAGTCTATTATTTTCGTATCCTGAATACTTTTCATTTGATCGGTCTCATACAAATATAATTGAATAATAAAAGAAATATCTTTGATTTTATTTCAACTTCAACATTGCGTGTTTTCAACTTTAAAATGTCCAATGTAAAAAACACCAATTTATTGTTATTGCCTAAGCAATTAATGTTAACACCTATAAAACATTTTAACTACAGAAGAAACTGAACAAATGATAGATGTACAAATGTATAATCTAACGTAGGAATGAACATTATAAATCAAGATACTGTAATCTTTTAACATGTATTTTTAAAGAACGGTGCTATAAAAGATTGAAGGTCGATCGTAAATTCTAAAGGATGAGAACTTGGTTTCATATAACCATAAAATCGTTTCATTAACTTCTTGATGTGAACTCTCTTGCTAAGGAGGACATACTGGTGTAATAAGTTGTATTGTAAAAAAGAATATTCCACAACAAGGTGAGTTCAACCTTATTAGATGAAATTGTATTTTAAAAGTTCACCTCTTTAAAAATAAATATTAAAAGATTGATCCTTCACTTGTTAATTTTTGTTTTGTAAATAGATTGTCTTTATGAGTCTGTCAAATTCCATGTGTTTTGAAATATCATTTCAGTGAAATTTTACTGCAATGAATTGATGAATTGTTTAATTTAGTTTTGTTTACTGCAAGTAAGTTTTTAAAATCTAGTAGAAATAAACTTTTAAATAAGTAACCAATAAAAAGTATTATTGTTTTGGCTTCTGCACTGATGATGGCTGCCTTTGTTTTAATGTCAGCTCTTTATGGCTCTTTCACAGTCTCATTAATTTGTAATCCTTCAAAAGATTTTATTTATGGAATGGTGTTTGCCATAAAAACCCACTTATGCACTTATTCTGTTAAATAAAATATTCTTACTAATAAAATTATTAATTGAAATCTTACTCCAGCTCTATTTTACTTCCGAGCTTACCGAAGGCAACGGAAGCTATGTGATCGTTTTAAAGAAAGAAAATTTGTTGGTTCCGTGTCTGTCTGCCGGCAAGCAGACCTGACGCTCAATTTTTGCGAACAATTAGTTTTTATTAGTTTTAAATTAACAATTAGTTTTATTCAGTACGATCATATAGCTTCCGTTACCTACCGTAAGCTTGGAAGCAAAAGTGAATAAACATTAAATCTTCAAAGAGATGTTCTAGGTATATTTACCCGAAAAAGAGTAATTGTATATTGTATATAACGAATCATGATGGTCTTTTTTGATAAATTATTTTTAGTTATTGAAAGAAAGGATATTTTTATCTCCTATTACAATGAAATATACTTTTTTAGCTCCTCCGATGAACTTTGATTTTTTAAATAGTAGTTGGATAGAATATAAATTTATATCTTGCTTTATGTAAGAACTTAAACTCTTTTGGGGTTAAACCAAAAGAGCAAAGGCTTCCTTTAAGCTCTACAAAATACTATTGACGGAATTCCCATTCATCACAAATATGATATTATCACAAGTATAATAATATTTTTCGTCACCACCATGTGATTAAAATACCTTAAAAACCCCTTAGAATTTTCTTTTGTAGGTTATTGACATAACGTCCGGAATGGGACCCATGGAACTTTCACCTGTTCCTCGAAGGGTCCATACCGACCAATCCGAACTCCCACGGATATAGCCGAACAACACGAGTCTATAAAGATATCTAGGACGTATAGATAGATCAAGAGTATCCTCTATCATCGTACAAAATATTATTTTCCACGTCTTGAGCACCGTGTAAATAAGGTCAGCGTGCCGCGAGGGGGTCATTTCTATTTATGGTTTGCATAATCAATTTTATAATTTTATCTGTTGACAAAAACTTAACTTTTTTAACATAAATAATATAATAGAGTATTAGCTTATAGAAATATAATCAATCTTTTCTTTTCTTGGTAATTTATTTGTGTTTATCTCTGGGAAAGGTAACTTTTAGAAATGCTTAGTTAACACAAAGAACCCTGCCTTTCCTAGTTTTCCCCGTATTAGTAGATCTCCATATTATTAAGAGTCTGTTTAGGGCAAGATTATTTTTAAGTTATATATATTTTTCTTTATAGTCCAGGAGATAGCGTGCAAAAAAGTGTCTGACTAACATCAAGCTAGAATTTTGCATACAAGTCAATCTTTTAGCGCCTTTTAAGAATATGTGGTCGGCTAAGTTCGTCTGCGGGACATAGCTTGGCAATAGGCGTTTGAAAAAAACAAACCAGTGGAGAGCGGCCATATCTCACCAATTATGGTGGACAGTATGATTTTCATGATCCTGAGTACAGAATTAGTTAGTAGACCGAAAATCAAGTTGATGTTAGTTTGTCCCTTGACAGGTGACTACGTTGAATTTTAGTAATGTTTGGATAACTAACTTATCAAGTGTGAAAAAACATCGACTTGATTTTTGGTCTACTAACTAATTCTGTACTCAGGATCATGAAAATCATACTGTCCACCATAATTGATGAGACATGGTCGCTCTCCACCGGTTTGTTTTTTTCCAAACGCCTATTGCCAAGCTATGTCCCGCAGAAGAACTTAGCCGACCACATATTCTTAAAAGGCGCTAAAAGATTGACTTGTATACAAAATTCTAGCTTGATGTTAGTCAGACACTTTTTTGCACGCTATCTCCTGGACTATTAGTAAGGGGATCCATACAATAATATTATAAGTACTAAGTAAATAAATATATACATCAGCTTTCACCAGCATTAATTTTCTTTACAAATAAACAAAAATAAATTTTTATAAATTATAAAAATGTTTATAAATTTTTATATACTTAACTTCTTGTATTTAAATCGGTTATTTCCTCTCATCATTTATACAATCGAGTAGTGTCCCGACGACAGAGCACCTCAAAATGATTTGTTATTGCTAAACAAAGACATCAATATTTATTCCAATAAAAAATAAATGTGTTTTGATAATATGTTGGTCTTCAAATAAAGACGTAGTAAGATAATAATATACACTTATCTTTGGTTCCGTGTCTGTCTGCCGGCAAGCAGACCTGACGCTCAATTTTTGCGAACAATTAGTTTTATTTTCAGAACGATCATATAGCTTCCGTAAGCTTGGAAGCAAAAGTGAATAAACATTAAATCTTCAAAGAGATGTTCTAGGTATATTTACCCGAAAAAGAGTAATTGTATATTGTATATAACGAATCNTTTTAAGATTATTTAAATAACTATATTTAATTGATAAATATTCTTTGTTGATTTTTTATGACTTCTGTGAATGTGTTCTCATAATCTAAAAAGTTTAAAAACAACAAAAATTCTAAAAACAAAAAAAAGCAAATCCATTTTATCATCTAAATCTAATTAATTCAAGTCAAGGAGTCATTATTGTGACTAATACAGCCTATGTTTGCTAAAGAGATTGCGGCATTTTAATGCCAACAGATAGAGTAAGCGGATAAGGAATAGTGGAACATCACAATGTACGTGTATTAAGTAATCAGAACAGAAGTACTCTGATTCATCTAAAAGGTTAATTTGAAAATGTTTAGTCTACGTAAATGCTTTGTCAATTTCATTTTACGCAACAAGGCACCCTTATACGGTACATAGCAAGTTGACAAATGCACAAAACTAATTTAAATACACCAAATAATATATAAATTCGACTTTTTTTGTTTTAGTTTACCACCAAATAAAGGCTATTTAAGTAATTAATAATCTTAACTGATTACTTTTCACGTGCTTTGAATTGTCTGTGTAAAAGGTATTACAAAAATCAACCCATGTTAATTTTTCAAGATTTCATACCTAAAAAAGGTCATGAATTATGTATTAAACACAATCATAATTCATCAAAATATAATTTGATTAAAATGATAAATCAGAATCAATTTAAATACCATTAAGCCATAATTACTATCAACTTCTTCATTTAAGTTATTATTACGGGGAAAAAATTAATTTTTTTGGCCACTAGCAATAATTGCAAACAACTAGTGGTTGAAGTTAGATTCCCCACCTCTTCACACATATGCTTATGGTAAATGTTCCAATAAATATTGTTTATATATATAAGTGTGTGAATGATTTAATATCTTTAAGCATTATTAAACACCTAATGAATGTTTATTGAACGAATACAATAATGAAAAACCTATTTTCCAATTATAGTTTTATTATTTAACTGCCAACGAGTAGGTATACTTATTACATACCATCTGCTCAAACAAATGAATTTAAAAATATAAATCTACAATTCTTACTAATAAATATTTACATTTTATGATCTTCGTTTTTTATCTATCATCAAGGCATGAACTCACAACATTTATTAGTAAATGGAAAGCAATCAGAAATCTTTTCTTTCTGACATTAAAAAGCAGCATCCGAGCGACGGATGGAACAAACGAATTTAAATATTCAAAATATAAATCTACGGATTTATTTAAATAATTGGAATTTTATCGCTTTCTTTTAGAAAATGCCATATTGGTTTTACAATTCTATAAATCACTGGATTAAAAAAAAAAATGTATTTACATTTTTTTTGGATGAGGATGAAACTAAATTTAAGGATCAGCTAAAAAAACGTAAATTCTGTTGAATGGCTCTAAAAAGGAAAATCTTGTTCTCTTAGAATGAAATATGGTGTTATAATGCGTGGAATATTATACACTAAATATTTAAATTGTTTTTACAGCTATACACACACTATATATAAATGTATATATAAATAATATTTATATAATACGTTTTTAATATTAAATCCTCGTGATTTCAATGAAATCTTGCCCATCTTGTTATTGTGGGTCTTAACTCAAACGATTTTTTAAAATATCTCAAAGTTTAAATTATAAAATCTCTTCCACCAAAGATCATATTAGTAAAATAATTGATACTCTTTTGGAATTTTAAGTAACATAGATAAATCGAGTGCTAATTTTTCACGCACTTTGATCAACGCTATTTTTTCCTCTTAATAAAGAATTTTGGAGTAAAGGTAACATCCTATTAAATGTCGGGTATATGATATTAGTCATTGTCTGGTTCGAAGCCTTAATATTCATTATTTATCAGAATGTGTCAGAGTCCTCTCTATCTAATATACCGTTAGACTGAAAGTTTAAGAACCAAGTATAATTTTCTTATTTCTAAACTCCTAAAGATTAATTTAACTAATGTGAACACGCCCCTCTATATTTAAGCGATTAAAGATATCTTAGGCCAGCATGTTCTCGAATCATCCTTATAGCCAGAAACGTATCTTTAATTGATCGAGCAAAGTAAGTTCTTTATTTCAGAGGGCTTTGAAAAGTTTTATGTTTGTTTGAGCTTTTGTTTGTTTAACGATAACTGGAGTAAAAACTAACCGATTTGAACAAAATTTGGCACATAAATAAAATTGTTTCATTATCAAAGCATTTTTTAGACTCTTTAAGGAAATCATCAGTGTCTAAGATAAACATGAGCATTGACGCAGATGAGAAAACTCCCTGACAAGGTCTTACGTAGGTTAAGTAATCTTTTTACTATATTTGTCCTACTGTTAATAGTTTTACTGTATCGATTCTCCTGGATGTTCCATAGACACTGATGACGAACTTTTAAAGGTCAACTTCATTAAATCTTTTTTTGATGTTTATCACTGACGCTTCCATTTGTTCATACTGTTAATTATTGTACAAAATAACTTTTTCAGATGTCAAATTTAACGCAAAGACTAATATATCAAAATTTTTAAAATGTAAAAATGCCCTTTTATGTTGAAACGATAATCATTTCACTATTTTTAATCTGTACTATAACCATGGGGGGAGGGGGAATATGACGATATCTCATACTTCACATATTTTTCAACATAAAAAATAAATCCAATAACATTAATTTTAAAGCAACTTTTAACTTATAGGTTTATTAAAACGCTTCATGTAATATAATAATATTTTAATAAGTTGGGACAAAAACTAACTTTCGCATTATTTTTTTTTTAAAAATACCTTTCGTTTAAAAATAAAAAATAATTTTCAGGAATTTTATTACAACTCTCATAGATTTCAACACATGTACTTTAAACATTCTTTTTTTTGTGAAATATTTTTAATTAAAACTGAAAACAATTTATAGAATAAAGAGTTGTAAAAAAAAATATCGTTTAAACTCATTTACCAACTTCACAATGTCACAAGTGTTACACGACTGCAGTTTTATTATGAGTTGTGTGAATGCTACGTCATTAAGCGGTCATTGTACCTCGTGGTACTTACTTGTTCCTTGTATTTCAAGACGAGGAATGTCTCAATCAGAAACCAAGAAGCCACTTAAACAAGAGATAGAGAACAAAAAAATGACATTATGTTTGATTCCGTTAGAAAGAGGAAATCGGTGTTAGTAGGGAGGAAAAAGAAAATAAACCATTACTGTGTGGTGATCACGATAAAAAATAGTGTCATCAGGATCAAAACAGCAATGTGGAAACTAACTTTGGATGATGAGATTTAACATTATGAGCCTTAGCTTGATTCTTCGAAGCTTAATCTAGAGTACACATTACACATAAAACATAACATTTAACATTCTTTCCCACTTCTTAGTTTAAGAGCTATCGTAAGACAAACGACAAACCAAGATATCTATCCAATTCTCTGCATTTAGGAAATGATGCAAGAAAACACATTAAGCAAGTCTATTTAAGAAAAGGATAAGTGAAGATAGGTGGAAATAGACTCAGAGAACAAGACAAAAGGAAATTGCGTAGTGCTAAGGGGTATTTGCAAAATTGTAACTATTCTACTGAGCGGGCTTTGCTTGACTGATTGTAATACCACATTTAATTAGGACGTTTTTCTTAACAAAGCTAACTATGATAGTTTTTTAATTGTTAAAAAAATAATAAAAAAAAATTAGAGTTTTAATTTTTAGTTTTATTGACCGAATAATAACTCTTTGTGAAACCAAATATTTGTTGCTTTTGAATCAATAAAAAATTGCAAGATAAAAAGAACTTTTTATATACTACGTTTTTAAATTTTATTTTATAAATCATAAATTTAGACCTGTCAAAATGAAGATTGTAAATATGGGACATGTCAAAATTTGCGGATTTTTTCCGAACTAACTTTCCTTACAGCACAATTTGCTGAAAACGAATTAAATTTTGCTTGAAGATGAAATAAAAGTATTAAATTAATGCATTGTCATCGTGTTCTGAGCTATTTTTAAAAGTTTCAAATGTCTAGCTACTCGGGAAGTTAGTTAAAAATCGATTGCAAGATTTGTACTGGGCAAACAAACAAACAAGAAAGCAAGCTCATAAGAACGTAGAAAAATAAAAATAGTTATACAATTAATCAAATAAAAGTCTTTTGCTAAGTAGATATAAAAAAACTTTGATAATGCAAAAAGTTCCGAAGAACATCTTATGAAAGAACCAAAAATAATTTTATTTTACCACCCATCATCTTCATGCTATTACGTTCCTCATAGATCTTACTCAATATATTTCTCACCATCAATTCTATTATTTTATATTACATCATAAAAGAAACCACTATTTTAACATCAAATTTTTAAGTAAGCATAGCTAAATAAAATAAAAGTATCTCAAAATTATGGCAAAAAACCCCTGATAATTTCAAACCTGTAACGTTAAAATAATAGTGGGGTTTTAAATAGAAAAAAAACTTATCCTATTGTTTTCACTTTTTGTTCTTTTTATTTTTTTATTTTAAGGAATTTTACTTTTATCTAAATCTGTTTAAATTGTGCTACTACAAAAAAGAGACTTTTTTAAGGTAGAAATCTAAAGTTACAAATTCTTTTGTGTTGAAGTGTTTTGTAGTCGCTATTACACGATTCCTTTTTATCGCCTTTTTTTAAGTTATAAAAGTAAAACGAATATTTATGTAGCAATAGAGCGTAATGATTGTTAGTTATGTTATTTTGTTGTTGGTATCAACAAGCATTGTTTTAAAATAAGACACTACAAACTACAAAGAGTTGTGAACTTAGAAGGATGGGGAAAGCTGTGTTATGCCCATCCTTCTGCAGACAACACTTTCTACAGGTTAACACCCAGTTTGACCTCGTATGATTCACCCTGTAAACGTGAATTATTATATGAATATTTATAATATATTTTAATATAATAGATATTTAATCTTATTTCAAAAAGTATAGATTATCTATTATCTAGGTTAACATCCCTTTCATTAGAATAATGTTATAAATTTCACTTTAGAAAATTAATTTTTTTGTTATTTAATTAAGATTTTAAAGTTTTATATATTTGAATGGTTCAAATTAAAATATATTGTATGATTAACAAATTTTAACCTAATATTTTACTAATATTGTGAATATTCGGACAAACATTTCAATTTTTTTACAGATTAAAAATTCAATTATTAACTAGACCCCCTTTTTTTCAGATCATCCTTTATTGATTTTTACTACACCTGTTACCGAATTATTTATAAATATATTTGAACTATAAAGTAGAATTATCCTTTGTAAGTAGTAAATCGTATTTGGTTCTTTAATATGTACAATTAAAAGTAACGCATTCTTTGATATGAATTCTTATACTTGTACTTATAAATTTGAAGTTAAATTTAAGAAAGTTGAAGTTAAGTTAAATTTTTGAAGTTTCTAATGGGTATGGTAAGCGGCCAATATAATTTTGTTTATTCTAGATTAATATTTAATAGAGCAAGTTCAGAATAAAATATGATTTGTTATGATGATGCATATTTATGATTTACGTCTTTAAAATATTGAAGTACATATTAGTAAAAAGACGAATAACGTAAAAGACGATTTTAACATTATTAAATTAAATTCACAATACACAATTACAATTTGATTAAATTCACTGCTCAGTTCTATTTACTTTGCTTTGTTGTGAAAATTTCATTCAGTATATAAATTTGCTCTATTAAGTCTCAATAAAAACTAACCAACTTATATTATTGTGATGTCAACATTATTACATATATTATGTAATAATGTAACATATAACATTAATCTTGATAAATTTAATCTTAATCTTTAAAAATATTGGGATTATCATGTAACACATTATATTATTGTATAAATAACGCTATAATGTCAGTCTAATTAAATACAAAATGGCATGAAACCATCTAGCGTGTTTTATGATTTCGTGTGTACTCATAAGTTAAAGATTATTAAAAAAGGATGTATATTAAACAAGAAAAAAAAAAAAAAAAAAATTGCATAGCAACATCCAGAACCCGTCATAATCTCTACTAGATAACAGGTCGTGAATATAAAATCTGAATAGAGGAGACAACCGTAATAAAAAAGAAGAATTGTGCAATACTACATCGAATTCGCTAACTAGTATGAATCGTAGAATTATTATTGTGTAAAGTTCCAAAAATATGAAAGATTCTATAAAAAAAAAATATCCTTTATGACAATAAAGGAACCAGGACATCATCTGTATAAAAAGAAGGATTGGTATTTGACGTTAGTTTTCATGTTTTGGACAGGTAAACAAGAATCGATCTTGACAGTCGAACATAGTCATTTCGTAATCTCAATAGCACCTATCATATTTCGAAACTTATTTTCTTTCATTGGTGAGTATAGTTTCACGATATTATCCAATATTTGTTTTCTATCAAATTTGCAAAATGCAGATTACCTTTACAAGAGAATGAAAATGAATAAAATAG
Organism: Gerris buenoi; assembly: GCA_001010745.2. Taxonomy (NCBI): domain Eukaryota; kingdom Metazoa; phylum Arthropoda; class Insecta; order Hemiptera; family Gerridae; genus Gerris; species Gerris buenoi. The sequence goes on from KZ651493.1 coordinate 412,702, forward strand.
TCTTCCGTCAGTTCTATTTCCTGAATATATAAATATGAGTTATTGGTATTTAAGACTGATTATTACATTTAAAGAAGAATGTGATCACCTCTATTATAATTTTAGGATTAACTTTGATTATATTGTTTAACAAATCAAATAATAAAGGTAAATCAAAATATTATTTGCCAGTTTCTTTAATTGTATAAAAATTTGTCAAATATAACTTCTGAGCTTAGCGAAAGATTTCCTCGTCCTGCGAAGGTTACCTTGTCTGTTTTTTATGAAATTTGGATGATTGGTCATAATAAGATTATCTTCCTGCATTCGAGCAGGGGAGATTCAACATATGATAATTTTCCAGTAATACATAAAATACTCTATTGTATATACGATAAGGCATTTTATTCAGGGGGGTGGCCATTCGTTGAAAAATCCCGTGTCCCATCATGACGTCACAAAACTTGGAAAATAGTTTGTGCAACGGCTCATAGAATGCGCTGCTCTCAATAATTTCAAGAAAAAGGGGGACAAAAGAAAAATGACAGCGGTTTATTTTGGTCTTAGATAATTAAAAGGATTGTTGACGGTTTTTATTTTACTAAATTTTTCAGTACTTAAAGAATTGTGTGAATCATTTTCGAAGCCTAATTATAATTTGTTGTTTTCTTTAAATTCACCGACATAAATTTCCTTTTACTATGGTCAAAAGATTCAGAAAATGCTGTGTTC